>ML815126.1:0-24393 GCA_009831015.1 Picea engelmannii
GAATCATTCTAACACTTTCACATTCGACATTGAAAATGAAAATGAAGTAAATGTGCATCCTACTTAATGTTATGATACTCAACAACCTCTACAATGTAAGACTCTGATAAACAACATGGTAGACTTGCATGTTCCGTTATTAATAGTACAACAAAGCACTATGATGTAAAGATTTTATGTGAGTTAAATGATTTTCTTTAGTAGAATTGAGGGACAATAAAAACTATGGCCAGAGATAAATCTCGATATATCATGCATACTTGACATCATATATATATATATATATATATATATATATATATATATATCACTCAACTAGCAAAAATGTTGGCCATAGATAAAAAGAAGAATAAGATGATGCGATGTGACATTCAAATAAAGCATATTTCAACTCGATGCTATCAAACATTTAATGGAGGGTTTCTTGTTTTGATTGTGGGAGGTTGTTGGACGCAGACCCAGTCAGGGGAAAATGCTATTTTTGGGAAGAGAAGCATGAAGGAAAGAAAGGACAACTGGAAGGAAAAGTAGCACGTGCGAGGGAAGCATGCGAGGTGCACATGCAAGGGAGACCTAATGATGTTAGGGTTAGGGTTTTGGTAATGTATTGTAATGGATGATGAGCCATGAATAGATATAAGTAGTACTTAGACAGTCTAGAAGGGGGAAAAAGAGGATGGATTAGAGAGAGATCGAAGGACTGAGGGAGAGTCCAAAAGTTGTAAGGTTGGTAAGAATTGTACTATTCCTTAAGCTGGTGAGCTAGAGAATCATTAAGGAACTCGATCCTGAGGGTTAGATCGCATGATGAGGAGCCTGGTGCGATCTAGTCAACCTCACAGGGATCAGGAAGCCTATTGAGATTGTAAGATCCAAGATTGTAAACACACGCGGTGTGACATATTACTGGAAGATAATAAAGAGCTTGAGAGCCATATCTTTGTGGACGTATCCCAGGAGGGGGTGAAACACAGTAACATTTGTGTTATGTGATTGAATGTATGCATCTCTATTATTGTTAAGTATTGAATGTTAGATGAATGAATGAAGGAACTAGTTAGATACGATACTCCACATGCATGAATAGAATGACTTCTTTAATCAGATGTTAGACTAAATAAATAAACATCACATGGTACAACCAAATATCTCCACTCATTCCTAGGCTACAAACACTTAAGTATTGTAGCCGCCCATAGAGCTATCTTGAGTGAGATTGTGTAGTACACCCTGTGTGCTGCGTTGCCTTTTGGTTTATCAGGAGGGCCGATAGTTTTAGAGGGATTTTGTTGGAAGCTTTTTAAACCTGAAACTGGGTCAACCTATGATAGTAGGGGAAGATTAGTATATAAATAATAAAGTAGAATAACAAAAACCAACAAATGGTTCCGTTTCCGGTTGGTTGGAACATGATGGGATTGAGCGAATGAGATCTGCTGAAGACACGTCAAAAGAATGCCAGATCGGAGGACAAGACGTTAAGCGAATGAGAATATAAAAGTGGAGGTTAAGACCGTGGAACCCAACGAAGGAAGATATAGAGAGCTGGTTGAAAACAAAGGAGCTGGAGTTTGCACAAAAAGATAAAAGAAACCCAAAGTTAACACCACACAAATACTTGGACAAGTACGTATTCAACGACTTGCATGAAGTATTTTTCAGTGATTTCCCGCATGTGTTGCAGGAGTGGATATCAAGGTTGAAAGAAAAACATCCTACAAATCATATCATAAAGTTAGAGTGGAATCCTGTAGAGATCACGCAGTTACAACAAGTTGACAATAAATTGATGCGTGCAATAGATTTTTGGTTAGACATCATTTTTGTAGTATTTTTCACATAATTTGCGGTAGATACATCGAAATCTTACAACTCAGCAGAGAAAGAGTTCTTGAAGGGACCTCGAGGTAGGTATATAAAATTTCTATATACCTCTATTAAGATATTACTATATAATAAAGGTGTAATGACAATGGCTTCAGACAACTAAACTTCTCTATGTGCATGGGGGAAGCACTGATAAGAGATGGAGAAATGGAGGGACAAATGGATAAAGGAAAGAAGGAAGAGGCCTTGGACCCAATCATGATGGATGAAGACCAAATCAATCAGATCATGGAAACAACTGGAAGAATGCTTAGTGGCATACCCTACCAATATAATATGAACACCAAAAAGAGATCCATAGCCGCGAGGGAAGGCTTGAGAAGTGATGAAGAAGAGGTAGAGGATTTCCGGGCTGTGGAGCAGATTGAGGAAATCCTGCGCGTGACATATGGGTGGAAGAGGAGAGGTCCAAGAGAGGGAATATAAGGCATCACTCCTATCCATATCAGTGTCAGTGTGGAAACCATAAACCCATGTGCGATTAATACACCAATAAGAACACCACCATTTAGACAACTTAGTTTCAGGAGAAGGAAGATAGTAGGAAGTACATATACACAAGGAAAACAATTGGGGGAGCCAGTTCAGGAAGAATTAGTCAAGTATGTACACCACGCGAAGGTAGTAGTTTAACATTGAGGATGGTAGGACATGATCCCACCATCAAGTTACCACAATTTAAAGAAGAGGCATCAGAGGACCCTCATAAGAACTTGTTTATTTGTGAAAAGATCTAGGAAGAAAAATAGATCACAGATGAGGACACTAAACTTGTGCAGTTATCCATCACGCTAAGATATCACACACTGGATTGGTACATGAGCTTAGCTGCAAACAGTCCGCCAGGAACAACCAGAATGATTGGAGATATAAAAAATCTACTGATAAATGAATTTCAAAAGCCTAGCTCAGAGGATCAATACATGAATGCGATGATAGAGATTAGACAGAAACCAGGAGAATCTGTGTGAGTAATTGACTAGAGATTCAAACGATTGAAGGGAAAACTAAAGTATGTCATGACATATATGCAACATATGCATCTATTTATCAATTCACTGCTCCCACACTTGAAATACCCCTTGCGACAACAAAAGTTACAGACCTAGGCAGAGGCTCTGCAGGCAACCCTATAACTAGAAGAGAATCAATATCAAAAGATAGATCCAACCATAGAGGAGTTGAAGGGGTATTTTAAGAACTTAACATTTTAAATAAACTAGAAGAGGGGTAAGGAAAAAAGAGAAGCTGTTTGGTGTACCACATATAGGACAGAAGGACACCATAAGAATGAATTCCCGACATTTGCACAATACATGGAAACAAGATTACCAAACCCTTTTCCAACAGGAGGACTATGGTGTGAGATCTGTAAGAAACAAGGGCATGATCCGTATCACTGTCCAACGATGCAGAAATACCAAACAATACCTAAGAGTTCATATTGCAACTTTTGCAAGTTAGTGGGACATGATGACAAGGATTGTAGACCATGGACCTGATGAGGGAAAGAACATCATATGCTTATAGGGTGCAGACATAAATGATGATCGATAAAGTTGCATCATAGTTTAACCAAGTACCAGCCCCATATAACACTGCTCAAAAACAATATAACATTGCGCAGCAACAATATAACACTGCGTAGATGCAGTACAATACCGCACAACCACACTATAATCCCACACAGTATAACCATGTGCCCCGGTACAACGCACCACAAGGATATTGAGCTGGCTACAGAGGTGGAGGAAGAGGAAGAGGAGGACTTTGAGGAAGTAGAGGACCAGTGGTATGCCACAACCATAAAAAACCAGGACACTATGCAAGAGAATATCCAATTCCACCAACGACATGTATGTATTGTCGCGCATCAGATCATGACACAAAATAATGTCCCACACTATTGGGGAATATCTAGGAAAAGAGAAATCAGAACAATTAGAATGTTCAGTAGATTTCAGCAGAAGCAAGGGAAGACAGAAGAAATATCAACATAGTTACGCGGAGAGGAGCTAAGACAGGAAACGATGTAGTAAGACAAGATCCAACAAAACACCAATGGGTGAAGAAGAATGCCGAACTGCAAGAGCAGTTTGATGCATGGAACAAAAAGGATATATTCAAGCAAGTCAGACAAGAATTCTTGAAGCCAGATATTGCATCGACATCAATTGTGCATCATACCCGAGAAGTACTAGCATACAAGATGCCTCCAGCGCTAGATCACACCAAAGAAACACAAGCCCTAGGACAAGTAGGTACGATTATGGATTTTATGCAATCCTTTGTTAAACTACTAAATGATCCATCATCTTTTAAAGTGTTACAAAATATGTTAGAAATATGTAGCATAGAGGGAGAAGGAAAGCTAGAACATAAAACAGTTAATCATTTGCATACAAGGAGGAGAACAAGTAGATAATTCCGATTGAATGCCAAAATTGGAGATTTCAACATGGGAGACATCATACTGGATTTAGGATCCAAAGTAAATGTGTTGCCCAAGAAGACATGGCAATGTATGGGAGATCCCACATTAGGATATTCCCCTGTTCAGCTAAAACTAGCAAATCGACACAAAGTTCTACCAATTGGAAGGCTAAAGGGGGTGACAGTAGATCTGGATGGACTGCGCACTAAATCCGATTTTGAAGTGATAAAGATAGTGGATGGCACAACTCCTTATCCAACAATGCTTGGATTGGATTGGGATTTTAACAATCAGGCCATAATCAACTTAAAAACGAGGAAGATGACATTCGATTCAAGAGAATACAGAGTCAAAGCACCATTGGACCCATCAAAAGGGAAAAGGTTTGTAGAACCCACTTGTTTAAATCTGGAGGAAACTAACCAGTTGTACAAAACAACCACGAGAGAAGGAGATTATGTGAATCCAATTGTAGATGGGGTACTTAGTTGGAGAAGTATCACGTCATGCGCGTCCAACTCAGATACATTCTTAGATAATTGGCACCAGAGGTTACACTAAGTCTCCACAAGAAGATGCACAATAATAGGCCGCACAATAATATGGGGTATAGAGATAAGGGAACCTCCTAGCTTCCATGGGGTGAATGACTTAGAAATATTCTTAACAAGATACAAATATGAAGTATTAGAAAATCATAGTCTCTTAGCCCTAGATATAGCACTCAAGGAAACACCTACAATATGGTGGGGTGCATACAAAGAGACAGTCAAGGATTGGTACCAATGTAAGCGATTACTGTGCATCAAATTTGGCGCAGAACAAGGAAGCAACCAACTGCAGAAATATGAGGGACATGGGGCACCAACAAAACACTTGGAGAAGTGCAGAATACTATGGAGGATGACACCACCAGAGGAATGTCCTCATCACTTTATTCACACATTAGAAGTTATTCCAACGAACTGGTATACATACCAGGAATTGCGCAGAGGAACTACAGACTGGACAATATTAAATAAAAATTTTACAATCACTTTCTCATTTGAACATGAGAACCTGAACATAGACTCAACACTCAAACAAATCAGAGGGGTAATATTCATTAAAGAATCAAAATTTGAACTCATGACATAATATCAACAACGGAACAGACAAACAGTAAAACAACTATTGTCATGCTACCATGTGCAGGAAGAAGCACCAGATGAACATCACCCGCACAACATTCAGATAACAAAATTTGAAGGTAAAAGAGAGGTGGAAGGTCCACCTTTGGAATCAAAAGTATTTGCTGTGCCGATCAAGGTGAATAAAGTCAACATTGGGATAGATGAGAATCCCAAAATGGCCAACATTGGAGACCACTGGGATGAGCAAACAGTAGAAAGCATAACTGGGTTACTGCGCGAGTACAGTGACCTGTTCCCAAAAACGTTCACGGAAATGAAAGGCATATTAGGAGAGCTAGGTGAAATGAATATACCTCTCATATATGAGGCAAGACTAGTAAGACAGAGACCCTATAGACTAAACCCAATACATAAGAAAAAAGTGAAAGAAGAAATTGACAGGATGTTGGACACTGGAATCATAGAACCAGTGGAGTAATCTGAATGGGTGAGCCCTATGGTAGTTCAAAGAATAACCAGGGAAGGATAAGGATATGTGTCGACCTGAGGAATTTGAATGATGCTTGCCTACATGACCCTTTCCTTACTCCTTTCACAGACGAGGTGTTGGAGAATGTAGGACGCTAGGAAGCTTACTCATTCGACGATGGATTCTCAGGCTACCATCAGATCAAGATAGCCACATAAGACAGGTACAATGCCACTTTTGCCACATAATGGGGGTCCTACTAGTACAGAGTCATGCATTTTGGATTGAAGAATGCACCAACAATATTTTCCAGAGTAGTCATAGCTGCATTTAAAGAATTCATCCACCAGTTTTTAGAGGTATATCTGGATGATTGGACAATGTATAGTTTGTTAAAAAACCATGTAGAGGTGTTCAGGCTGATGTTAGAAATATGTAGGCAGTGTCAAATACCACTAAACATTAATAAGTGCATCTTTGGAACACCCTTTGGGATACTATTAGGCCATATAGTGTGTAAACAAGGCTTGCTAGTAGATCCTGCCAAAATTACACTAATTATTAATCTACCACCACAAAAATTAGTATGCCAGTTAAGAAAAACATTGGGACATACAAGATACTACAAGAAATTCATAAAAGGGTATGCACAGATCACTGTGCCAATGGAGAAACTGTTGAGAAAAGATAGCAAGTTTTAGTGGAATGAGGATTGTTAGCGAGGATTGGACATTCTAAAAGAGAAGATGGTAACCACACCAATACTAGTATTCCTGGATTGGGAAAGGACATTTCATGTACATGTAGATGCATCAACCATAACACTTGGAGCTATTCTAGCACAACCATGAACAAGGGAATTTGACCATCCTATAGAATTTGCTAGTATAAAACTGTCAGAGTCAGAGTAGAATTACAATACCAGAGAAAGAGAAGGCTTAGCTATGGTCTATGCAGTTTAGAAGTTCAGAGATTACTTACTGGGAAAGCATTTCAAGATGTTTAAAGATAATTCAACTCTCAAATACTTAGTGAATAAGCTAGTGTTCGGGGGGAGAATTTGTAGATGGTTATTTCTGTTTTAGGAATTTGAATGCAAGACCTGATCACCTGTCGAGGATCACCAATGGAGAGGAACCTATGAATATAGAGGACAACTTCCCTGATGCACAATTATTTTCAGTCCAGGTAGCTGATGAATATTTTGTTGACATCATTCAATACTTGAGTATAGGGACTGTGCCACAAGAATTAAACACCGGGTAGAAGACAAATCTAGTATTCAAAGCTACATACTATCAATTGATGTAGGACACTTATACAAGAAGGGTGCAGACAACATCTTGAGAAGATGTGTATTAGAACATGAAAGGCCTAGGATTTTAGCAGAGGCCCATGAGGGAATAACAAGAGTACATTATGCAGGAAAATCCACCATGTAGAAGGTATTGCGTACAAGACTATGGTGGTCGACTGTTCATAGAGATTCAAAGGACTACTGCCAGATATGTGATGTATGTCAGAGGCTTGGTAAACCCAATAAATGGGACACTATGCCCCTAAGACCACAAGTAACCTTGCAGGTATTCAAAAAATGGGTAATATACTTTGTGGGACCAATTAACCCACCAACAAAGAGGTCAGGAGCAAGGTGTATTATTACTGCGACATAGTACTTAACAAGATGGGCAGAAGCAACACTAGTAAAATATTGTAGCGCAGAGACAACAACACACTTCTTGTTTGAGCAAGTGATCACTAGATTTGGATGCCCAAGGATTGTGATGAGTTACCAAGGAACTTACTTCATTAACTTCACTATTAAGGCTATGACTGAGGACTTTGAAGTCTATCATCAAAATAGTACACCATATCATCCTCAAGCAAATGAAACAATGGAAGCCTTTAATAAGATCCTAGAGAATGCACTGACAAAGATCTGCAATATCAATAGGGATGATTGGGACTTGAAGATACCAATAGTACTATGGACATACGGGACCACATGTAAAAAATTGACAGGGCATACACCATTCATATTGGTGTATGGACAAGAAGCAGTGGTTCCATTAGAAGTTTTGGTACCTAGTCTACCTGTAGCAATAATTACTAACATGATAGAGCGAGGCACAATACAATAAAGGCTAAGTTAGCTGATGCTCATGGAAGAAGATAGGATTCTAGTAGGGTTTCACAAAGAGGTACAAAAAGCAAGGGACAAATCTTGGCATGATAGACATATCAAAAGGAAAATTTTCAAGGAGGGAGACCTAGTTTTGGTGTACGACAGTAAATCTCTTCAACACCCAGGAAAAACTAGAATGCATTGGTTAGGACCATATGAAGTAAAGACTATCAGAGATGTACAATTGAAGGATTTGGGAGGAACAAAACTTAGAGGAATGATCAATGGGAGTCGACTGAAACTGTATATGGATAATCGACCTCCTAATACTTAAAAAAAAAAAAAAAACACACCAAACAACAAAGGACTGCGTGTAGCAACATGGGAATTATCGCGTCAGACACCAGAAGACAACATGCATTTAAAATAGCCTTAGCACGATGAAAATAAAATTTTCGCATGCACCGACGAAACAACATAGCGCACACTGGGAAAACTTAGCGCGTTGGAAAAAGGACCAATGGTAAAAAAAAGGCAAAAATTGGAAAAATGACGGTTATGACAAATGGGCGCCAACTGGCGGAGTCTATCAAAATTGAATGACAAGAAATTTGTAAGCGATGTCACATTAATCGTGCCAAATGGCGATGTCAAGGGAATTGAATGTCAAGAACACGAGAAACACCAATTCGTTTAAAACATATCTCAGGGAACTTCTTCGAGAAGTTTCGCACCACTTTCTATATAAGGAAGGCACTCGGGTAAGATAAGGGTTATTGTGAAATTGAGAAAGCATAGAGCGAGAGATTGTATGGAGCAGAGAGCGAGTTAGCAAGCGTTACAAAGTGAACTAGCTCGATGAAAATAATCTTAACCACCATGGCACCACCCAAGCTAGGTGCACCAAGCCAGGCCTACAGAAAACCTCGAAGCAACCTCAGAGCACCACAACAACCACAGGGAAGGGAACAGGAACCTACAAAAACTACCGAATTTGTCAACTTGGATGAAATCCATTCACCCAATATGTAACTAGCGAGCCCCACACCTATGGTGGAGGAAACCTAACAAACAACAACATTTGGCATGGACATTGATATGTTGGAAATGGGACAGGGCTAGCAGGCCAAGGATGCAGGAAATTCTTCGCGCCCTGAATAGACTGAAGTGGCCCCAAGGGTAAATGGGACAATCCCAAACTAGAAAGAAGCGACCGAGCCAGAATAGTCACACACAACAATGCCAAAGAGAAAACAAGAGGGTATTTTAGAATATGTTACCGGCCGTCTAGAGGCATATGAAGATGACATAACAATGGAGGTTGGAAGCTTGATTCAACCACCGCAACGAAAGGGAAAACAACCCATAGCAAGATCACCGGGCAAACAGGCTGCAACAACCATAGTCTTGCCATGCATTCTGGAAGGGGCGCGCACCACACCTAACCTTTTAGGATGCATGGAGAAACTACAATACTCGGACCATGATGCAGACGACGTGGACAAGTTCTATGAATTCTAAAGCAGGGATGATTTTAGGGACTAAATTTTGCTCATGGGCTAATTTTCCATGGTTTTCCCCAAAAAATGATTCGCTATTCTAAAAATGATTCACCCAAATTCTATAGGATAAAATTATTTTACCTTAAAAATCGCCAAAATTTTATACAGACTATATAAAATCCTTAGAAATTTGAATATTTTTACAAAAATATCGCCAAAAATTTATAGTTGGCATATGAAGGATTAGTAAGATTCGCCAAGGTTTCTACATTTTAAAATAAATTTCCATCCTTACAATCATCCCTGTTCACAAGGAAATTCTACCTGGACAATGTGGGTACATGACCCTTCGATGATCCAATTTTTCAACTAAAACAGTGGGTAGCCAAACTGGCCAACATGGATGATTTTAGGGGCTAAATTTCGCTCATGGGATAATTTTCCATGGTTTTTCCAAAAATGAGATTCGCTATTTTAAAAATGATTCGCCCAAATTCTATAGGACAAAATTATTTTACCTTTAAAATCGCCAAAATTTTATAAAAACTATATAAAATACTTAGAAATTTGAATATTTTTTTAAAAATATCACCAAACATTTATAGTTGACATATGAAGGATTAGTAATATTCGCCAATGTTTCTACATTTTAAAATAAATTTCCATCCTTAAAATCATCCCTGCTGGCCAACACTGGGATTCTAAATCTGTTGGATATCCCACATTTTGGAAGGGGATGCAACGTAAAAAACTGCGTTAAACAGCTGATGGAAGTCACCCATGGAGGGTACCTATGGGTAGAAGAGCCTATCTCTATAGAAGTAGAGCTCATTGCTTTTATTATAGGGATTCCATCTCGGGGGGAGAATCCCACACAATACCTTGATGAAAATACAAAGGAGAAGGATCCGGTGGAGGAGATGAAGAAGACGTATGGCATAGAAAGAGGGTCACACAGAATCATCATCAAGCGCATCAGTGACACAACAACAAGGCTAGACACCAAAATCATGGCGTGCAAGTTGCTCAAGAAGTGCCGCAAGGAGGAAGTCCCTGCCAGGGTCATTGCGGTTGCAACATAATGTGTGGAGGGAACTATGCTCAGTTGGGCCCTGTACTTGTTAAACTTGTTCCTTGAGGACTGCAAAGACGCGCAGGACCTGGGGACAAAGTTTCACTATTATTTTCTACTCATCTTGATCACCTTGATCGGATGGAAGGAGCCCTAGTAGACAAAATTTTGCGAGCGAACCAGTGATTGCCTTGCAACACAATACACATAATTGGGGATCACTTCAGACTCAAAATCCAGAAGTGCAAATGCAAGCATGTTCGCGGGGTATTACAATGACCTCCAAGAAAGCATTGCTAACACTTGGCGAATTACTCCAGAAGTGGTTGTGCAATATTGAGACATCACCAAATTCAAAGTGACCATGCATACTATATGGATCCAAGTGCGAAGGGATATTGAGAAGGAATGGCTACAACATCGATACTGCGTCAAGGAAGAAGACGTAGAGATGTCCATCAAGGATTGGAAAGATGACTGGATACTTCCAGTTCTAAATCAAGAGATGCCCACAGGTAAGGAGAATGATGTAGGGAAATATCAGACACATGTCAGAGATAAAGATGCGGCGAAGAAGCGAAAGCCAAGTTAGAACCCAACATAACAAAAGAAAGGGGATATGCCAAAGAAAGGTACCCAAGCCGGGAAAAAGGACACCACCCAGGCACCGAAAGAATAGAAAAAAGTGGATGAGACAACACAGGGAACCACATCATGTGATACCCAACAGGAACAAGGCCAAACCAAGAGGCCGATAATACAGAATGGGGGTGTGTGAAAAAAGGCTAAGGCGCACAAGAAGCCACCAGAATATACAATCACTGAGGACGATGCAGACCTCGTGGTCGAAAGAGTCCACGAACGGGAAGTTGAGGAGTTTGAAGATGACCAACACCAAAGGGACCGAATTCAGGATGAGTTGGCCAACTTAAGGTAGGTCCTAGAGAATATCAGACAAGCGTAGAGGGAAGACAGAGGAACAAATTCATTCCACCCAACGTCAGAAGCAGGATCCGAGGCTGCACCAAGAGAACATGGGAGGATCCAGATGATCCCAACTTTCCATGTTACACCCAATGTGCTGTGCATGGATGAGATTGTTGGCCAGACACCCTTGAAAGATCTGGAGCAGATACAGTTGGTAATGGGGTGGATACCAACCAAGGAACTATATGTTAAGAGGGAAAAACTCTCTATGGCCAAGGGTAAACCACAACATATAGGTATGACTGCAGAAATCAACTCAATTCCAACATATGCTATATAAACTAATGTACAAGATAAGAAAGAGGCCTACTTCGATCCAACATTTGATGATGTTCCATCATTGAGCACTTCGACCCAAAGCTTTATACCTGCAATAAGTTCTTAACAAACGAGAAAAGCAAGTATATAATGATGATATAAAGGGGTTAACACATCAGATAGCATAATCCATTAATGAATTTGCAACATTCTTCAAAGTATCAACCTTTTCCAGCAACACCTTCTTTTCCTCAACCATGTCTTTCACAAAGTGATACTGAACATCAATATGCTTTGTCTTCGAATGATAAGCTGGGTTCTTTGCCAAGAATATTTCACTCTGACTGTCAAAATCTAATCTCATTGCTTGTTGTACCACCCCAATACCTGAACACAATCTTTGTAACCATATTGCTTCCTTGCTTTCATGAGTGGTTGCCATGTATTCAACTTCTGTAGTTGAGAGTGCCACTACAGCCTGTCGTTTGCTCATCCAACTGATTGCTCCTCCGAATAGGTTAAGAACATACCCACTTGTAGATCTTTTGTGATCCACATCTCCAGCCCATTTTGCATCAACAAAGCCATGTATGTCCACCACTCTATCCAATCCTGGTCTTCCTTGGTAGCACAATCCATAACTGGTAGTGCCACGAAGATACCTGGAGACCCTCTTTACTGTTGTCCAAGCTCCTTCCCTAGTTTTGACATATACCTGCTCAAAAATCCCACTGCATGTGCAATGTCTGGTCTAATACAGACCATTGCATACATCAAACTTCCAACTGCACTAGCATACAGAACATGAGACATGTCCTCTTCTTCTTCCCGTGTCTTGGGACACTGATCTGCAGATAACTTTACACCTATAGGAATAGGAACCTTGACCGGTTTACTTCCATGCATATTAAACCTCTTCAATATCATCTCAACATATTTTCTCTGATTCAACTAGAGTTTTATGTTTGTACGATCTCTTTTAATCTCCATTCCTAGAATGAAGTTAGCAGCACGAAGATCCTTCATGTCAAATTTGGAGGATAGTTGTGATTTCACCTCCTTGATAACATCTGTGTTATTTCCTACTAACAACATGTCATCAACATACAACACTACATAAATGAAGTGATTACCAATCTGCTTGGAATATACAGAGTGATCAGCCCCGTTTCTCACAAATCCCAATCCAAGGATGTATGTATCAAACTTTTGGTACCACATCCTAGGTTATTGCTTCAGACCATATAGTGACTTCTTTAGCTTACAGACCAACTCTTTCTTTCCCTTCACTACAAAGTCTTCTGGCTACTTCATGTAGATTTCTTCTTCCTGATCCCCATGTAGGAATGTTGTCTTCACATCCATCTGTTCCACTTCAAGATCAAAAGCAACAACAATATATAAAATAAATCTAATAGAAATTAACTTAGCAATAGGAGAAAAAATATCACCAAAGTCAATTCCCTCTACCTGGGAATAACCTTTTGCTACTAACCAAGCTTTGTATTTCTCCACTTTACCTTGTGCATTAAAATTCTTCTTAAACAACCATTTGCTACCAACAGATTTTCTTCCACCTGTTGAATCATCTCCTAGGAATACATCACCGCCATCATATTTTTCATATTCAGAGAAGCACTCCCTATGAGGAGTCATATGGTATGATGCACCTGAGTCGATCAACCATACATCACGGTCTACATGTATACCTGTAGATGCCATGTAAACATCACCTCCTTCTTCAATGGAGGTTTTCACCTCTGTGGAAGAGGTACTATCAGATCCCTTTGGTTTTTCAACCTTCGTAGACTTGCAATCTTTCTTATAATGCCCTGTTTTACCACACTTCCAACATTTCCTCAAAGATTTTCTTGCAGACTTAGATCTACCTGTAGATTTAGGTTTGCCCCCGAAGGCTTACCAGGATTCTTGTCTTGGGTATGACCTCTTACAAATAAAGCATCTGTGGTATGACTATCCATGCTTTTGATAAAATGGGAGAGTAGAGTGATATGAACAAATATTCAATTACTTACAATATCAATACAATGGACTCTATTATATAGAGTGTACAGGTTGTTATCAGATCCAACTTATTCTAAAGATAACTGGGGAGGTTGAGAGAATATTTCAACCACACACCAAACAAGGATCTCACAAATCCAACTCTCTAACAACCTCTTAATAATAGGATCACTCAACTCACGTAGAGATTAACTCTACCTCTCAATACATTAGCAAGAACATTAGATAAGTAGGAATTATATATTCCAACACTCTCCCTTAATGACTACTTATCTAAATATCTATGTGGTCATATCTTCATGTGCTTCCTCTTTTACCTGCATCTGATTATTGACGTCCACATAAAAAGAAATCCATCTGCCAGAATACATGGGTCATCAGCCATTGTAACTGCCAATTCTATAGGAATCCTTTTCAACTACATGGTTCATTCAACCATTCTTTCTCATAGCTCTCCCTTCATCACATCATCATCAACCTGGGTTTTATTTCGGCTTACCCATAACCGTGCTTTGGGTTTTCTCGGATTACCCTCAACCATGCACTAGGTTTTCTCGGATTACCTGTAACCATGCTTTGGGTTTTCTTGGATTACCCTCAACCATGCATCAGGTTTTCTCGGATTACCTGTAACCATGCTTTACATAGTGGTTTCTATATTACCACGAACTTTTCACATTAGGGGGTATACAATGGCTCAGGTACATAGAATTTTCTAGGACCACTACCTCAAAATATCCTAGTCTTGCTTTCAATTACATGTGTCACAAATAACATAACTATGCACACCTTCAAACCAAAAAATATCAGTAACAATACTTGTAGAATCATAACTCAATCACACTTCTCACAATCAATGCTCTGTCAGTCCGACAGATTGGGCACGTACACCTCACTTCATTTCTCTATAACACCTCCATTTAATGGCGTGAACAACAACAAACTCCAACAATAGTAACCTTTCGATTTACGACTTCTTTCGTTCATTGCAACTCTCCTAGTTTCTTCTTTTCTTGCCATACTTGTTTCTGTTTTGATATCTGGCTTTTTTCTTGCTGAAGCTCCCTCCATGTTTGCAGGTCTATGCCCAGATCACTCATAATCATTGTTTTAGATCCAACGATGCCCATTACATGCAAATCAATGTTGAATTCCTCCTTAAGCACAACTGCCAAAATGCTGCGATCTTGACCCGTGAAAGACGCCCGACCTCCAGAGCTTCTTTAAATCTCTTATTTAAGGCCTTTGCAACAACACCAACTTCCTTTTCTGGTACTGAAAAGCACACAGAGTGCTCACTACTTGCTTGTGATATCATAATAACATTTGCATCGACATCTTTGACTGAACCAAAAATTGCACTCACTGTACCAGGAACACCAGCCATTCCAGTTCCTTCAACATTTACAAGTGCTACATTGTCGACAGTTGCAAAACCTTTTACAATGGAGTCAGAATCTGAGTATGGCTCAAACTCCTTTACACTTGGGAGAGTTTATGCTTGAAAATTTCGGCCTTGACCTCGGCATTATCGAATCTTTTAGTAATACATAAGCCCACAATGGTCCCACGTTTCCTCACGGTGTAGTGAATTTCCACGAGCTAGCAATTTTCGCTAGCTACGTCGTCCTCCTCTTGTGGGTGACTCACGCTCTACAAAATCATCCTGAAAAATATTTCTTTGTAGATCGGGGCCTCCTTCTGGACTCCTCTACGCGCTGCATTCTCCACAACAAGTTTGCACACATGGGCGTGACGTGAACCTCCACGATGGCCACGTTAACTCCTCTCACACAGATGCTCTCATGCATAGACTCTCCTCCAGCAGCATGGTGCGTCTTCCAAAAAAAGACGATGCACTGGAATCTCGAGCAGTGACTCCCTCTACAGGCGACTTCCGTCTTCAACAACGATATCCTGATGTCTTAACAGTGGCGACCCTTTTTAATAGCTTCACGCCCCTTTCACATGAGGACAACAGTTTCCTTTCACAATAATGACACAACTCTCCTCTACTCTCCACATGTGCCTGGGAACTCCTGTGAGGGAGCCACACCCAACCCTAACGCTCTGATACCATGATAAAATGGGAGAGTAGAGTGATATGAACAAATATTCAATTACTTACAATATTAATACAATGGACTCTATTATATAGAGTGTACAGGTTGTTATCAGATCCAACTTATTCTAAAGATAACTGGGGAGGTTAAGAGAATATCTCAACCACACACCAAACAAGGATCTCACAAATCCAACTCACTAACAACCTCTTAATAATAGGATCACACAACTCATGTAGAGATTAACTTTACCTCTCAATACATTATCAAGAACATTAGATAAGTAGGAATTATATATTCCAACAACTTTTCCACCTCATCTCTTCAGATAACAAGGATGAAACTACATCCTCATACTTCAATGTAGATTGAGTGGTACTACCAATTGCTACAACCAGATTATCCCAAAAGTCTGGCAAAGAAAATAACAAAGTAATATACTTATCTTCTTCTGCAATCATAATATTAATAGAGACAAGTTGACTTACTAGAGTATTAAAGGAATTTAGATGTTCTGTCACTGAATATCCATTTTCCATCCTAAGATGATATAGCTTATTTCAAAGAAACAACTTGTTTACCAAGGACTTTGATTGATACAAATTCCCCAACTTATCCCATAGTTCCTTGGTTGTAGATTCTCCCGAGACATTCAACAACACTGAATTTGCTAAGCATAGTCGAATAGTACTCCTTTCTCTTCTATCCAACCTCTCCCAATCTTCCTTTGACACACTAGTAGGTGGTGTACTAGTGATTTGTGTATTAGTAGGTTGTGTACCAGTATCCTGTGTGCTATGAGACGGTGTACCAGTAGGCTGTGTTGCAGGATCCACAACGATCCATTGTTCTTTTTCTACAAGAAGGTCCTCCATCTTGAGCTTCCATAGTTCAAAGTTTTTACCATTGAACTTCTTTATATTGATTCTATATGATCTCTCCATTCCTCTTTCTATACTCAAATCTCCACTGCAAAATATCCCACTAAACCTAGGTTTATCACATACCCAAGATAAACTTGATCTATCAAGACCGAGCCAAACCCTCAACAACAAAGGCATCCCTCTGAAGCCAAAAATGAGCTTTGATACCACATGTGAGTTTTAAACATGTGAAGTAAAGCAATGCATATAGATTCTTAAGAAAAA
Source organism: Picea engelmannii (assembly GCA_009831015.1). NCBI lineage: Eukaryota > Viridiplantae > Streptophyta > Pinopsida > Pinales > Pinaceae > Picea > Picea engelmannii. Next base: position 17,104 of record ML815126.1, read on the forward strand.
CATAATTGAATCAATGGCTCATACACAGAGTACACAAAGATTTTATACCGGAAACCCTCAACCGAGAAAACCTTTCTTATATTCATTATATCTCGAATTTCATCATTCACCATACAATATATACAATGTTTTTAGGCGTTCCATAGATACCAAAACCCTAATCCCTTAATCCGGGATTAATTTAGAAAACCGCTAAAAATAGCAAAATCCGCCCAATTTCTTTTATTGGGGCACAACCTCGAACCCCCTCGGCCCCGAGATAATGCTTGGTGCCGAACATTGCATGTAACAAGGGGGGGGAATACCTGCACCCCCCTGGGTCACCTGTAGGAAAGCACCCGATGCAGACGACACCAAAATAAGTACTACGAGGGATCGTCAAATGCAATTGTCGAATCTGACATGCCCACACACACACATGGAAAGAATATAACACATACCCAACAAGTATATAATGATGATATAAAGGGGTTAGCACATCAGAAATCATAATCCAATAATGAACATTACAAACACGCCCATAGATAATAATCATACATTTGCAATATACCAATAGGGCGGGAAAGGAGTATTTCTATTAATAATTGATCAACAAAAGTGACAACATTACAGACTTCCGTGTCGGCACGGTTCGAAACCAAGAAACCAAGTTCCTTCCAATTGGGCCTCCACCATTCAATCCTCCACCAAAGGCAAGAAAATAAGAGATAGTCAATGAGGTTTTCTCAACAATAGGGAAAGAGCTTGGGGGTTGAACACTATGTTCAGACTTGAGGGACAAAGGGATGCAGACTCAATATGAAGTAATTTCTCTAGAGCAACTTTTCTCTCAAAGTTGAATGCTTTCTCCTCCTTTTACATAGCTTGGAATTGTACTTTAATAGCCTTCAAAATGCAACCGAAGGGCCGAGTCAGAACGTTTCCAGTATATGGAAGGCCAAGGATCAAATATCTCCTGTCGTGACATGGAAACCCAACTTCATTTTTATATTTTCTGGCACAAATCTCGATGTACGTGGGCTATAGTGGAGCAACCAACGTATACACATCTTGCATAGCTGATAGGGAGCACATATATGGAAAAATGTATATTTTTGGCTCTGGATTCATCAAAAAGGGATGACAAGTCTGCATAGGGAAATGGAAAAAGGCCTTCTGTGCAAGATAGCAATGGTGAGGAAAATCTTGCTATAACAGATGCCCCCTAATGTGTGAGATCAGAGAAGTATCTGCAATGGCCGAAATACATTATAAATAACCCGGAAGTGGAGTGGTAGAGGACCATCTAGACGAACTCAATTGTTCATTACATTCTGTATTGACTTTTCATTCATGGTTGTCGAGAATACAATGCATATCCACGTGGAAAATATACCAAACAAGTGTTCATGGCCATGAATAGGAAAATACAAATGCGGTTGCATGCAAAAAGTTGTCATAGTCACGAACAAGGCATAGTGAAAGAAGTCTCAAAATCAATATGAAGATGTCTATATACCATGGAGTACAATTTGATCTCCCATGATCACTAAAGTCGAAAAGGTGTTGGTCCAATGAAAGGGAAGCAACAACTCAGGAAAGCTGCGGCCACATAGTGATGTCTTCAAGTCTTCTACACTATCCGCCAAGGGGGAAAGTCTACATCATGTGAATAAAGGAGTTGATGGAGAAAATAATGAGACATTATTTGATTACCGGTCATTGAGGTATACCGTTAACAAACGCGAGACAACCTACCAATAATGAAAGTAGGTATCAAGGTATCGAGTACATTCCTACAAGTGTGAATAAAGGAGTTGGTGTCGAACACTTGATAAATCCATTGATCAGGAGACATTGATGTATTCTCATCTGTTAATGGCAAGAGAGCTTGCCACTATTGACTACAAGCCTCAAGGTACTCATAAAACTCTAGGTCTCGTATCCAGAATAAATAAGATGAAGTCGATGGAAAGAGACCCACTGAAAGGAGAGCATTAAGGCATGTCTCATAAGTTAGCATGAGGAACAAAGAAAGAGCTTCATGATTTAGTGGAAATCGAACGAAGAACATGTTCATGAACCAACGACCCTATGCGTCTTTTGGGTATACCAAATGCAAGCGGTATACGAATAATAACCTCTGAATAGCAGCCAATGATGAAAACCGCTGACAAAGGCAAGGATACCACCAATAAGGCTAATAGAATCCAAGACACTGCATGAATTCCAAAGTGTGAATAGATATCTTGCCATCGAACACAAGGGAAACCACCCAGTCAACGACCAATGATGAAATGTCGATTTCTGGGTTCAAGGTGACCTATCGATGAATAAAGTAGGGCCAAGGTGCATGATAAGACCATAGTATCATGTGATTCTGAGACAAACTAAGGGTATGGCCAACATGAAAAGTCTATATTTCTGAAGAGTAGCTAACACAGGTTGATAGACTTCCTTTGAACAAGAGCATGAGAGATATGGTGACTTTGATAGCATAAACTCAATGATGTGACTATTAGATGCAGGAGGCATGAATAATGTTCTCTATAGGGATTGGAGGAGTAACCAGCTAGTAGAGAAAACTCTGTAACGAGATCAACTTCCTAAGGCCATGCTAAACCCAAAATTATGATGACGCAAGGACTCAATAACTTTGTGCTATGTTCAAAGGAGACACGACTACTACCAATTATAATATAGTACTCCCTTCCCACCAGTCTTTTTTTGTTTTTTCATAACAAATGAATGCTATGATACAGAGGAGGAAACGAGTGTCGCAAGTAAGAAAAAATAGTTCCAGCAGTGGAACGTACCTATGATTAATGCAAGGAAATGAATGCAGGAGATGGACAGTGGGGGTGATGTTCCCTCCAAGGTATAGGGTGTCAAATTGCGAAGGATATAAACACGACCCTGCTTGGTTGAGGATGTGAAAACTGCTTAGGAAACGATTTATAATGCAAAGCGAGAACCGACTAAAGGATCAATACTGTAAGCGAGGGTATGAGATGCAATCACAACTTAATGCCAAAAAATATCATTTTTTATGTCTTTTAGTCTACTTGGTGTGAAAAAGGGGTAAAGTTGTGCCAAATAAACGTCTTTTCAAATCCAATTTACGAGTGTGAAAAAGACAAGTTCACTCGACAATCTTTTCTCTTTTTGATAGCGAGTCGGAAAAGAGCTTAAATAAGACTCACGACCTTTCAAATCCAATTTAACAAGTGTGAAAGGACAAATCACTCAACAATATTTTCTATTTTTACGTGAGTCGGAAAAGAGCTTAACTAAGACTCGTGACCTTTTGTGAGTCCGTGGGGATAAGGCCACTTGTGCATGAATGAGAAATGAGGCTCATCATAAAGTCATGTATTAAGTTGTAATGGAATCCTGGTTCTAGGGAAAAAACTCGGCTTGGGCACCAAATGATAAAGGGGGTCTAACTAGGGTACCCATGTTTGGTAAGTCTTTACCATTTATTAGTGACATTATTTATAGCAGATGGGTGGTTTTGTGTCATAATAAATGGGTTCATTCCTAAGGCGTAAAAAACAATAGTCAAAGGATAATGCAAAATGAATGATGGAGTGGATACCTATCCTATATGCTAGGTTATGAAAATACCTACCCGAGGTGACGAACGATCAATTATGATGTAGAAATCCACAAGAAAACCGATTCAAAACTACAACAAACCAGCTCAAAACCACTCTTGAATTAGTCCATTAGGTTAAAAAATAGCATGAAACTATATAAAGTGGGTAAAAATAATTTATAAATAGTAATAAAATACAAAATTACTGTATCATTTTGATTTTTACCCAAATAGTGCAATTTGGACCAAAAATACCTCTAGGATTCAAACGATGATTGCGGGAGCATCTGACAACGAAATCACTAACTGTCAGGATCAGGTAACTCTTCATCTCTTCCTCTTAAAATTCAGTGGATTACATTTTTGAATTAGGTTTCCATTTTTTAGTTTTTGAGGGTGTAAGTTAGGATTTTTGGTATACGCGGGTTTCCTTGGATAGGTCGCATGTACGACTAGGTATACACCCCTGTGTGAACCACAAGGAGTGTGTATTGATCCCTACACGTGACTGTGGGCAAGTAAGCTACGTATAGGTAGACAAATGGCCAAAAGAGTGGTTCTTAACTCAAAAAATGATTTTTTTTTTGCAGGATAGTCTTGGAATGGAGAGAGCGAGAGCATGGGGAGGTGGATGCAGTTGTGGATCGAGATCCGATGGCTCAAGCGACTTTAAAAATATGTGGCTTGTACAAATTTTGGGTTCTCAAAGGAATGAGGGCCCAAGTGAGGTTGTTGGATATATTGGTGGGTTACTGGGACCTTGATAGTGAGATATTTATCCTTGATGGACAACCATTGAGGATCGAAGTAGAGGACATCTACTTCTGGACTGGTCTATCATGCCGAGGGGGGGTTGTGAACGTCAAGTCACACGTAGCGGGGAGTGGGATTTAAGATCAAGGAGTATATCGATGCCCACTGTGTAGCAGGAACTCCCAAGGTGGGAAGCCAAGTCCCCATCTGAGCAATAAGTAACCTTAGTCTGATGTTCATTGTGCTTGTGCTTACCAGGATCATAGGTCTAACCTCGTTGCATCAAACATCGAGATCACTTATGTTTTACTTAGTAGAGTGTGCTAGACCCACTATCTATGATTGGTGTACCTCACTGCTGTCCAACATGAAAGGTCAACTGACATAGTGAAAACAAGGGAGTAAGTGAAAATTTGGGTTTTCCTCTATCCTTTGTAGCTTCTTTTTCAAGCAGGTTCTAGGTCTGGGACCTAGAGTGGAGATCCTTCCTAGAGAACCATGCAATCTAGCCATGATGCGGTGGATCGAGGTCATGAAACGACATGGGGGAGGTAGGGTATCAACACCCTACAATGATGATTTTTTGTTCTGTTGGTGGCGACAAATCATTGCTCTTGATGACTATCCCTATGTGGAGATCGATTTTAGAGGAGATCCTGATATGCCTCTTCCATCAGGGGCTTCCTATGGTGATATAGGTAACATCTTTTTAAATATTTCATTTTTTTGTATTTTTGTATTTAAGGAACAAAAATAGTTTTGAATGGTGTTTGAATATTAACTAGATACATGTGTAATCGTAGACGTGGGTCCGTGACGGCCAGAGGGATTCCTTCGACAAGACGGAGGAACCAGGGAGATGAGGTGGTGGGAGGAGAAGTAGATAGGGTCCTACAGAACGTGCAGGGAAACCTATCTTGTTTGACATAGAGGATTCCTATGGTTCAGGTAGAGGATCTACCTGAAGCCATTTAGTGACAGGTGGTTGGTGTGCCTAGAGGATGGGTACGACTCTTCCGACTTCTCACAAACGCTGTGGTTTTCTATCATGATGCACATCTAGCGCCACATGCATAGATGTATTGGGATATGTATATCGGCTATATATGTGTATTGAGGATTTTAGCCCCAGTTTTGTAATATAAACACCATATTTTGAAATATATAAAAGGGGATCTTCGACTTTACTTATATCTTACAATGTGTACATTGATTTAATGGTTTTCTTTGCTTTATTAATGTGACAAATTCCAATCTAAAAGTCAATTAGCATAGGCATCGGATACATGATTAGAACTCCTAGGAATGTGATAATATGTAATAAAATCAAATTGTCGTTCTAAAAGACGTACCTGTAGGAATCGACAGAGTAAAGTAGGATCGTGCATGCAGTAACGACCGTTCAACTAACATACTACTAATTTTAAGCCCTAATATTGGCTCATTACCCCTTAATTGGGGCATATTATTATAGTAATGTTATTTTATTTATGTCGAATTTAGGCCATTAGTTGTAATTATACCTCCTAGTCTCCTATATATACCAAGGAGACATTTTCATTTTGAATCATCTTGTACTTGAACATTTAAGTGGGGTAAAAGGAGGCTTCCCCCTCGAAGAGGATTATTATCTGAAATTATCTCTTTTTCAAGGCGTTGAGTACTTTTTCTTAGGATTTTCTATGCTATATTGATGTTTGGTTCTTAACATATGGTATCAGAACTCAAGGTCTTGGGGTTTTGCTGCTACATATGAGACACCTTGTCATTTTCAGTATAAATGTTTTTCTACAATGTTTCAGAAGGAACGACTTGGGGGATATTTAGCAGACAGATCAAGGTACGTTGGGTTCAAAATTCGTCTCCTGAGGCCTTAAAATTTCGGAGATACATCTTGTACAAGATAGGGTTCTGGAATCATCCTGAACTGAGTCATTGTGAAATTTTCGCTATAAACAATTTTCTGTAATGTTTCAGACCCTGAAATCTGGAGACTATTTACATAAATTAGTAAGGTATCTATGGTAAAAATTTCATCTTCTGGGTCATCTTAAATTTGTAGATACACCCTGTGTAAGATAGGGTATCTGACTAGTCCTATTGACTAGTCTCAAGAAGGTGTTCTAGGTAGAACAATCATAACTTCTTCCTAGAGTATCCAAATTATGTGGGACTAGTTTCATTGGATCGTGGATAGTCTGTAGTATTTCTGGTGCGAGTTTCAAAATTTGATATCAATTATTTTTTCTAGGGCATGCTATACAAGGGAGATCTTATGGAAAGGCAAAAAATTGGCAAGTTGTGGGGAAGTTACTATAAATTCCACTTGGCACATCCAATTTTGATTAGACCTGTGGCATTGCAGAGAAGAAATATCAGAGAACTACATAAAAGAAAGTTTCATACCCAGAAGGGCCGAAACTTGGCAGATACAACAGAAGAAATATTGTCTAGCAGAACCACCTCAAAATCAAGGTTCAAAAGTGATACTTGGCCAACATGCCACCAAAAAAGGGAACTTATACACCAAATAAGCCTCCAGAAAATCCTACTTGAACTCTTGATGAAGGTGAAGAAATGCGTAGGGACATAAATGAACTACAAAATAAGATGGATTCAATGGAAGCTAAGTTGGATACTAAGATGGATTCAATAGAATCTAAGTTGGATACTAAGATGGATTCAATGGAAGCTAAGTTGGATACTAAGATGGATGGTTTAAAAGGGGAGATCATGGAAGTATTGAAAAATTTTGTAACAGAGAAGACACCTGAAAGTGAAAATGCAGCCCATGTAATTCATGATGAGGACACACGAAAGGTGAATCAAGAATGGAGAAACTCCAACTTTGGTTTGAAGACCAACCACGTTCCTAAGATTGATATGAGGAAGTTTGATGGCAAGGACCCAATCACATGGATACTTTAGATGGATCAATTCTTTGATCTCCATAATGTGCC
>ML815126.1:27722-38319 GCA_009831015.1 Picea engelmannii
ATGCTTAAAGAAGGTTATAGGCGACAAGATCCCAGTTCAAACTATATTTCCAGAACTTGATGAGGAAGGAAAAATCATATTGGAGCCTGAAGCCATCACTGACACAAGAATTCACCAGCTGAGGAATAGATCCATTTCAGAGTGTCTCATTAAATGGAGGAAACTACTGGCTGAAGATTCCACTTGGGAAGATGAGTCTTTTATACAGAAGCATCCAGAGTTACTCAAGAGTTGTGGACAACACTTGTCTTAAGGGGAGGGGTGTGTTAAGCCCTAATATTGGCTCATTACCCCTTAATTGGGGCATATTATATTAGTAATGTTATTTTATTTATGTCGGCTTTAGGACATTAGTTGTAATTATACCTCCTAGTCTCCTATATATACCAATGAGACATTTTCATTTTGAATCATCTTGTACTTGAACATTTAAGTGGGGTAAAAGGGGGTTTCCCCCTCGAAGAGGCTTATTATCTGAAATTATCTCTTTTTCAAGGCGTTGAGTACTTTTTCTGAGGATTTTCTATGCTATATTGATGTTTGGTTCTTGACAACTAACTGGGAATCTAGGAGAAATTCTAAAGAGAGAATACCATGTGAGATAGCATCATGCAAAAGTTCTATGCCAGTGCTATATTCGACCACATTATTCATGGATGGCTCTAGGCATGCTCCACCTGAAGATACCAGTAGACCCTCAGGTGAGTAAACCACCCAAGCGGGGGAAGCCAAGTTCTGTGTATGATGACTGGCTCCATTTGTGAATCGTAGGTAGACCGAAGACTCCATTGAAATCTGCCAACAAAGGGAAAACATGATAAGCAAGCTAAAGATAAAAGAAAGGGAGAAAAGAGACGTATATACACTAAATTTACATTAGTATACAAAGAGTTTCGCCCAAGCCTAGGGATCAAGCGTAGTACTTTTTCAAGTAGAGCCCATTTCTGGGCTCGACCAACTTATTCCATTCATAATCTTCCAACTCATAGGCTCCTTTTTCTAGGACCCATCGCACGATTTAAGGACCGTGCTACATGGTTTTAAACTTGCCTTCCCCTAGCGGTTCTTTGGCTTGATCATACAAGAGGACCAAGTCACCCTCAACATACAACCGGGGACGGATAGAATTTTCTTACTGAACCTTAACACGTTTCTTGTTTTCCTTGATAGTCGTAAAGGCATCCCGACGCTGCTCGTCAAGACTCTCTAGGTGCACAAGGCATCACTCTAAATCTGAAGTGTCAGGTAGGAGGTCAACTGCCAACTTGAGAGAAGGGATTTCACATTCAATTGGGAGGATTGACTCCACACCGTGCACTAACTGAAAAGGGGGAAAACCAGTGGCAGTCTTAACCGAGGTTCGGTATGCCCAAAGCGCAGGATATAGCATGATGTGCCAATTGGAATTACTCCGACTGACAGTTTTTTGAAAAATGGTCTTGAGAGACTTATTGGCAGCCTCTACTTGCCCATTTTCCTGAGGGTAATAATGGGATGAATGACCGTTTCTAAACCCCAACTTAGATGCTAGTTCTACCATCATTTCATTCTGAAAGTGACTGCCATGATCAATGACAATCTCACTCGGGATATCGAACTGGGCGATAATTTGGTTGAAAACGAAGAAGGCTGTAGTCTTCCCATAGGATTTTACAGTAGGCATGGCCTCGACCCACTTAGTGAAGTAGTCGATGATCACTATAATATGTTGGTGCCTCCCAACCAAAGTTGGGTTGCAATCGATGAAATTTACCCCCCACTTAGTGAAGGGACCGACAGTAATGACTGGGTGAAGAGGGGCTAGATGCGAGCGCATTTTTTGAGTGAACACCTGGCAGGGGTGACACTTCTTAACCACTTCAATACAATCTTTAAATATAGTGGGCCAGAAATAACCGTCTCCCAAGATTTTTTGGACTGTCACAAGCCCGGATAGGTGACCACCACAAGCCCCTTTGTGGCAATCGTTTAGGACTGACTCGGCTTCCTCGTGAGTTAAGAAACAACACAAGATATTATCTATTCCTCATCAATATAAAGTGTCGTTGACGATGGTATAATTTTTGGCTTGATATCTTACATGCCGTTGATCATCTCGCGAGAGATGTTGAGAGAACTTCAAGGTTTGAAGATATAAAACAATACGAGGGGTCAGACGATGAGACAAGGAAAATGTGTTCATCTGCAAACGAATCAACATGGATAACATCCTCGCCTAATTGTGGAAATCGGATATTAACTTCACAAAAACTAGTGATTTCTTGGACTTGGCTGAAGCAAAGTCGAGATCGAATTCTTGTAATATGAAAATCCATTTATTATATTCCCCCCCTATGATACGCCTGGTAAGGACGTATTGAAAAGGATTGACATCAATAACCACTGTAGTCTTGCAAAGCAATATATAGTGACGTAAACGTTGGACTGCATGAATGGCTGCCAAAGCTAGCTTTTCAACATGAGAGTAATTAAGCTCAGGGCCAACTGGATTTTGAATAAGATAGTAGATAACGTGCTCATGGAGCTCATTAGCTTCCTGAACTAGAACCATACCAATCATCTCAGCAGATGCGACAATATACAACAAGTAATCTCTACTGTAATCAGGGGATTTCAGTAGAGGGGCCGATACCAAGGCTTTCTTCAAAGCATCGAAACACTCATGGGCTCACTCATCCTAGATAAAAGGAGTGTCTTTCTTCAAGAGGTGCATGAAACCCTTAGTGTTATTGGCATAATTCACTATGAAACAACGTAGAAAGTTAGCTTTCCCCTGTAAACCTTGAAGTTGTCTAATTGTGTGCGGGGGAGGAAATTGAAGTATTGCCTCAACCTTAAGATGATCTACCATGATCCTGGTATGGGAAACTAGAAACTCTAAGAGACGACCAGAATTAAGGCAAAAGATGCATTTATGAGGGTTTAACCGGATTCTATATTAATGACATCTTTCAAAAACTAGTCGAAGGTGTATAACATGATCCACTCTCTTGCAAGAGTGAGCAGCAAGATCATCAAGGTAGGATTCGAATATGTGCTTGAGATCATGAAAAGTGAAAGTAATGGCACGTTGGAAGGTTTCTCCGACATTTTTAAGGCCGAAAGGCATTTTCCTGTATGCAAAAGTACCCCAAGGACATATAAATGTCATCTTGTGTTGGTTCTCAGGTTTGATCTAGATTTTGGTTATATCCTTAGAATCCATCCATAAAAGAAAATATCTCGCTTCCTGCACACTCATCGAGAATATGATCAATGAAAGGCATGGGGAAGTTATCTTTAGGACAAGCCTTGTTCAGGTCGCAAAAGTCCATACACACCTAGATGGTTCGTTGTTTTTTATTCATGAGAACAGGGTTGGATACCCATTCGTTCAAGGGAACCGGGTATATGAAGCCAACATTAAGTAACTTCTCCACCTCTGCCTTAATAGCAGGGGCATTCCTAGGATTTACAACTTTAAGACATTGTCAAACAATTTTAGCTTCCGGATAAATCCTAATCTCATGTTCGACAATATGGGGGTCGATCCCTGGCATCTCTTCATATGACTAAGTGAATACATATCGAAATTATTTGAAGAGTTTGGTGTTGCAGAATTTCTTCTGGCGAACAATCTGATTTACATTCTCAATCTTGATAGGGGTACGAGAGATATCAATCGAGATGATAGGAGAAATACTTGCCATATTTCCCTCGGCATAAATGTCATGTGTATCAAGTGGAACTACAACGTGACCAACTATCTCACTCAAGGTAGACTGAAAATCATCTTTCTTGATTGTTTCGAGACTTAGGAGAAAATAAGATCGATGATGAATATTATCCCAAGGTCTCTTGGAACCATTCATGGATTCGAGGATGGATTCATTCGAAAGAAAATTCTCATCTAGGAAATCATGTGAGCATGGCGATGAGGTGGCCCATACAAACCTGAGAATAGGCTCCTCCTCGTCCGTTGACAAGGTAACAAGAGAGGGATCGATAGAAGAGTCCAGAATAGATTGATACGCTATCTTTGCTGTCGATATAAGGCATAACCATGCCAACATGCAACTGTCCTTCACCTGATGAACTCAGAGAAGGTAGGGTCCATGGATCGCTAAAATAGGAAGTGCGGAAAGGAATGGACCTTCCTATTGAAGCAGACTTACTAGACATGGCGTAAACATGGTGAATTGGTGCCGAGAAGTTGAAGGTACCCATTAGGGAAGAATACATTCCGACGATGATATTCTTAGTTGCTGGCTGAGAATTGTCGATCACAGGGATCGACGGTCCAACAGATGCATTAGGACTAGAGTAAGCAAAGGATAACTGATCGATAGTCACGATATCCCCTTGATGAGGAAAACAAAGTATACAAAAAATAGACGATATGAAAACGACCATAGCATAGGTGTAATTGCAACCTAGTAACAAGTTATAATCGAGAGGTGCATCAACTACCTCTACTTCCACCTCTACCGTCTTCCCACTTAACTGGACTGGAAAGGCGGGGAGAATACCATGAGGGCGGAAGGAATGACCGTGAAATGAAGTCAACATGTTCAGCGACTTGGAAAGGATCAGAGAGCCGAGAGCTTTCCAATAGACCAGAGACATCACGAAGGTGTCAGCACCTTCATCAATGACTTCTCGTTTTATAGTATACTTGAAATAATCCACATGGATTTGAAAATCCACATGGTAGGGTAAGCGAGGCTTCACATCCTTGACATCAAACTTGATGAGTTTCGAGTCACTAGGCTCTAGAGCTCCTAAGGCAGAGAGTAAGGAATTCCTCTGTGATGGACATGTCTGGAGTACCTCCAAAGCCTACATCGCACAAGGTGTTTGGTCCAGATCCTCAACGATAGAGTAGTTTTGGGCGGCTCTAGCATTAGGGTTGTGAGTAGAGCGCTTGAGTACTCCTTTCGGAATACAGGGTGGTGGCTCTGGTTTCTCAATTTGTAGGTTAACTTCCGGAGGGGGAGGAGGAGATTCTAGGCCGGTACTATATTTTGAAGAGTTATAATCTTGAGAACGGGTGGCTACGTCAATTTTTGCATCGACCATATTGATAAAAAAATGATTGCCATCTTGTTACGGTGGATTTTGACTTCCACCGGGTGCATTTTCGGCGTTTGAAGAGCTGAAGGCTAAGTGATGATTATGTGGGAATGGATTTGTCAGCACAATAGACAGTATGTTTAAAATCCTCACAACCTACATTAGGATTCGTTTGGGGAATATGATAACCACCAAACGAGAAAGGAGTGTAAGGAGGTGTAGTGCCCCCAAGTCCAAAGCTGACATTAGGGCTAGCAGTTGGGATGGAATTCTCAAACTGCGATGTGAAGTCAGACATACCATAAGAAAATGGGCTAGAAGCCATAGGGATGGACTAAACATTGTAACTCGGTGAGCGGCCGAAACCCCCAAAAGGGTTTGAGGCAAGAGATGAAGCATTAACTACAGGCCGAGCCATAGTACCAGTATAATCCTCTAGCCCTGCAACTGTAGTGGTTGCAGGAGTCAAAGAGGTGCCTTTAATTATAGTGGGTATGGGAGTCGAAGAACTCCCAGTGTTCTGAAGACTGGACTCAATAATCATCCTCGTGGAACCACAAGTCTGAAAGGTGGACATGTGTGTACCATGCCTGATAACTCTACACCTTTTAGAAGGCAAGAACTCAAAAATCGGTGGTAACTGTAAAAACCGACGGGACCGATGAGGAAGCTAGTCTGAATCCATGATGAATTATGACTCTACAAAATAAAAATATATCCTAAGGCCAACTAGTAGTCAAAAAGCATACCAAAAAGTCGAACGACCAATATGCATGAAAATGGGCTAAAGTGGCTGAGTGGACTTCCTCACTCAAGAAGGTATGTCTTGTCCAAGAGGGACATGAGACTCCCCGCTAAAGTTTGGAGGTAATAAAATCAGTTATAGGGGCCCTCGTGGGCTTAAAAACCAGTCGGTTAAATCCCCATGGAGAGGTAATCCTCCATAAAGGTTGTGCGCTGTCTGAACCCTATCTGACCCGGGGTACAAGAAGAATAACCCCTGCAAGTAACCTATGAAATACCCAAGTCAAGCAACTAATAAACCACTGTATAAATGATGCACATGTGAGAAGTTGTAAGTCAATATCACCGCATGGGCAGGGTAGAAAAGCCTAAAACCTTGAAAGAATCGCCTCTCACAGAGGTATGGGTACTAGCAAGATCCCCAAATACGAATAAATCCACATAAATATCTCTGACTCTAGGTGAGTATCTAGGGGTTATCCCTTCAACTAACTTCGCGCGACCTCGTGATTAACTCTGGTGTGAGTAGAGCCTCTTGATATTACCAATTATACAATGGACTTCTCAACTCCCTGTCTCAGACACATATGTTGATTTAATTTCCTTGGAGAAGTTTACTCACAAAAATCCTATTCCAAGGCACTAAATCCTAGACTAGTTTATGCACCCTAAAAAATAAAATCGTGACTAATCAATTTTAGTTTAAAGCGTAAATTTTATTGGCTGTGATTACTCAAAAGGGTATGGAAGAGAAACTCATGATGTTATGACTCTGTAAGAAAATGAATATGAATATAATGCAAAGTCAATCTTTAACTTTTCAAATGAATGATATGCTAATAAAAGCAGTGCAATTTTCAATTTTAACTTTGCAATTTAGAAGTAAAATGCAATCTTTCACTGAACAAACTAAGCTAATGATAAAGGTTCGAAGACAAAAATGTTAACCAATGCAAAATGCCTATTTTTTTGTATTTTCAATATATCAAAGAGAAAATGCATGGACTATAAAGCAACCTGATATATAAATTCTACTGTGCATAAATGAAATAACTTAAGTAGAACACCAAGCAACCAAGCAAACAACCCAGGGCTCAAGGAAAAACAAGGATGAAAAACAAAGAGAAAGACTACGCCCAAAAGTTCAACTCCCAACAGGTTTCCTGTCAACCTAGAGAAGCTTAACGGGCACTACAGAGACCTAAGAAGGCTCAACAATCATCAAATCCCACCCATAAATCACTAAACCAAGCAAACAAGCAAAGGGAAGTGATATACGTGACTGTTCAGGAGAACATGGAATATATACACAACCTGTAGTGAGACAGAAAGCGGGTATACGCGACTGTCTGGAAAAAAGGAGTGTATATTCTTTAAAACAAGGCCAGGCAAAGGCAAGAAGGCTAAAAACTTAAACCTAGAGTGAACAAAATATGTCAAGTAGTGATACGACAATAAACACAAAGGAAAAAGAGTAATGCAAGAAGAAAAAGTACTTCAACCCTTAGAAGGAATATCTCTCCCCAGTGGAGTCGCCAATTCTGTTACGAGGGAAAAACTCTCTATGGACAAGGGTAAACCATAACAGACCGGTATGATTGCAGAAATCAACTCAATTCCAACATATGCTATATAATATAATGTGAAAGATAAGAAAGAGGCCTACTTCGATCCAACGTTTGATGATATTCCACCATTGAACACTTAGACCCAAAGCTTTATACCTACAATAAGTTCTTAACAAACGAGCAAAGCAAGTATATAATGATGATATAAAGGGGTTAACACATCAGATAACATAATCCATTAATGAACATTACAAACACACCCATAGATAATAATCATACATTTGCAATATACCAATAGGTCGGGAAAGGAGTATTTCTATTAATAATTGATCAGCAAAAGTGACAACATTAGAGACTTCCATGTCAGCACGGTTCGAAACCAAGAAACCAAGTTCCTTCCAACTGGGCCTCCACCACTTCAATCCTCCACCAAAGGTAAGCTCATAAGAGAGAGTCAATGAGGTTCCCTCAACAATAGGGAAAGAGCTTGGGGGCTGAACATTGTGTTTAGAATTGAGGGACAAAGGGATACAGACTCAATATGAAGTAATTTCTCCAGAGTAACTTTGCTCTCAAAGTTGAATGATTTCTCCTCCTTTTCCATATCTCGGAATTGTGCTTTTATAGCCTTCAGAATGCAATCGAAGGGCCGAGTCAAAATGTTTCTAGTATATGGAAGGCCAATGATCAAATATCTCCTTTTGTGACATGGGAACCTGACTTCATTTTTGTATTTTTTTGTACAAATCCCGATGTACGTGGGTTGTAGTGGAGTAGCCAACGTACACACATCTTGCATAGTTGATAGGTAGCGTATATGTGGAAAAATGTATATTTTTGGCTTTGGATTCATTAAAAGGGGATGACAAGTATACATAAGGAAATGGAAAAAGGCCCTCTGTGCAAGATAGAAATGGTGAGGCAAATCTTGCTATAACACTATACAAACTACAACTTAGTGTCGCGCATGAGGTGCAGTCACATGCACAAACAGACGCAGCAAAATTGCAACACATAAAGGAAAACAAAGAGGAGTTGGAGTTGGTGCTCGAGCAAGTCACGCTTGAGACCAAAGATGAGAAAGATCACAGAGATAGGCTCGAGCAGGGAGTGGCTGTAGCCTATGATATAATTCCAAGAAGTGCACAAATAACAGAGCCCACGACAACACAAAAAATTGATCAGATTATGCAAACTATTGATCAATACAGGAAGGAGATCAAGAACCTATGAGAACAAATCATTCCTATCACTCCCCTGGAGGTGAAGGAACAAAGGAAGTAGGAAGAAACTAGACAAATGAATGAAATGGAACGACAAGTCAGTGAAACTGTCGATTTGTTTGATAGAGAAACACAACTATGGAAAACGCTAGAGGAAGATCAATAGGTCCAGCACTGGGACCAGGAAGAGGAAAAAATAAGGGCATCTATCCAAGACCTCAAGAAGAGGCATAAAATGATGAAGATCAGCGATCTCCTCAAAGGAGTACAAGACATGAAGAAGCTACAAGAAGAGATAATAGCTGCGTAGACACGGAAGAAGGATCAACAAGCTCAAATGAAACCTCTCCAAGAGCTAGCAGTGAAGGTCATTGTGCAGGTAGAGGAGGAAAAGAAGAACATGATGCGAACATAAGGAGAGTGCATAGAAATGATCAACGAGGAGATCACAATGCAAGTGCTAGATGCACTCAAATAAAATACCATGCAGGCTCAAACACAAACAAGGTAACTCACATATAAGTTCAACATTCTCGCAGGAGCTGTTGAAGATGCACACAAATCATAGGTGGCTCAGGATGAGCCACATCTTAGTAGGATAATATGGACACCAGAATGAGAGTAGGGATATTACAACCTTTACTAATTTTGGAGAGATTGTGGAAGAGTGTATCGATGGACTTCATCACACAACTTCTGATGATGTAGGGATGCAACATGATTTTGGTCGCGGTGTATCAATTATCCAAGTATGTTGTATTTGTTGCGACAAAGATTCCTTGCAGTGCTGAAGAAGTTGTGAAGTTATTTTTCAAGAACATCGCGAAGTATTGGGGACTTCCATTGAACATTGTGTCAGATAGGGATTCCAGGTTCATGAGTAAGTTTTGGACAACATTGTTCAAGATTTTATCGATGAAGTTGTTGATGAGTACAACCTACCATTCATAGACATATGAGAAAATTGAATGTATCAATGCACTTATATATGACTACTTGTGACATTATGTACATGAAGATATATGAACTGTCCAGAATTGTAGGATGTCGCTCAGTTCAACTACAACCTACATAAGAGTTCAATGACATGCTACATTCCATTCAAGTTGATGAACATATAATAGCCTACAACTCTTAATTTTGTGACACAAGGATATTATGGGGAGAATCCATTATCCATGGGTATTGTGAACATTTGGCAGGATTGGTTGGAGATAGATCACACAAAATTGACTAACGCAACAAACAAAATGAAGCAGTGGGAGGATCACAACATGCATGATGTAGAATTCCAAGTAGGAGAGTTGGTCTTACTCAATCTAAGCAGTGATCGTTTCCCACCACCAAAAGGGATGGATCCATATCTCTTGCATAGGTATGAGGGAATGTTGAAAGTTCTTGAGAAGACTGGAAACATCACCTAGATATTGGAATTGTCATAGCCTCTACATAGGACATCAAATTCGAATAAGAACACGTCAGGGTCCTCTGAGATAAATCCATTGAAGGTTGGAATATTCTGTAGTGGAATGGCTTTCATTGGGGCATTAGCAACTAGATAAACTATAGGATATTCCAAAGTGGTAGTATGGGCCTGGGGTCACGATTGATTTTGATGTGCCATTTGGTCAAAAATGTGCCAATAATTCTCAAGGATGTCTAGGTCTGGGTTCTCTACTTGGGGTGGGTGATTAATTGTTCCCTTAGGAGGTTTTTACATGCTACTTATGTCTGGGATTCTAGGTGTTCATTCTCCTACCAAAATAATAGGAGATCCAAACTCAGACGGTTGTGGGTTTGCCTCAACAAATCCACTGGTCTCCCCTTCTCCTTCTCTCAAATTACAAGACTTTCCATCGCCTAAAGAACTGAGAAGTGGAGTGTGTGTAATTTGAAAACTCTATTCAGTCCCTTCAGTTCCACTATGAACCTCAATGTGAGGTGTAGTTGGTGAGTCTACTGCTTGAGGGGCTTGGGTAGAAACTTTTCGAGGTCCAATCGAGGCTTGAG
>ML815126.1:45170-63132 GCA_009831015.1 Picea engelmannii
AAAAATGAAATAGTCAAATTATCTCCTAATCATGAAGTGTTTCATAGTTCTCCAAAGTTGCCACATGAAGGTCCATTACATGTAGGTGACATGGATTTTGTCAGGAAGCACATGAATGTTATTGATTCATTGTTAGTAACATCCATATGTCCGCTACTACTACTAATATGTTGTGAATCAATATTAGTGGAAAATATGAATGCACATAGATGTGGAAGTCCGAGAATGATTTATTATGTTAGAAACATAATTTCAACCTTTATCCCTATTATTCAACTGATTGCAATGAGCCAAGTGGTCCAAACATGGAGAATATATGTAGTTCAAGTGGGGAGGTATCTCCCTCATTTAATGTAAACCTTTTGGAGGTCCAAAATCTCCCCAGTGGGGAGAAATGATTCAAGAGGATCAAGGAACACTCACAAATGTCTAGAAGGATCCATAACACTCACAGGGGTCCAGAAGGGACAAAAAATGCTCAAACCCAAAATCCCTTGAATTTTTTTTCAATGTGTAGAGCTCATCACAATCTTTCCAACATTGCAAACATTGTGTCAAAGAAAGTCCATATGCAAAAGTTATGTTTGGTCAAAGTTCAAGTGAACCAGAAAAAAATCAACCCTGAAGAGACACATGGAAGGCTTAGAGAGAGACACATGATAGAATCACAGGTTGACAAGTGGTATATCTAGGGTGACATGGCACATGTAGGGTGATCTGGAATGAAAATTGGCATACAAGTGTCTTCAATCAAGTATTGACAAGTGGCATTGGAAAGAGCCAATGAGAGGCCGCCACTTGGCTACCTCCCATTGGCCCATATGGTCCAGTTAAATATTGACACATGGCAAAGGTTATCCAATGAGAGGATACCATATGGTAGCCCCTCATTGACCAGTAATGGTTTATTATGGTAAAATTATTGTGGAGTCTGGGGGGTTCGACCCCATGACCTCCAAATCCACCAAAGACTTAACACAAGCTCCATTTCCAATGCACCACATGATGATTATAATCCAAATTATGGCATTTAATTTGTTTAAATTAATAATAAGTGTCATATGGAGGAGGAAAGGGGCCGAGATCTAGCCCCCAACCCCTGGTCATTTTGCATACGATACGATCCACCATACGGAGCGGAGGGGTCTTAACACAAAGTTCGGAGGGAATATTGTAACCATGAGTTAACAATATACTATTATATCCACAAAGGTGTAAGTTATATAATACATATAAAATATGGAATATGTTATAACAACCACTTAATGATATTCCAAAATTTTGCTCAAAGGTTTTAAGTTATGGGTTATTTATATATATATATATATATAACTAACAAATAACAAAAAAAAGGACCCATGGTATATTACATGGTATCCATACCATATGTTATATTATATAACAACCAAACTATATGCTATATAAAGCATATAACAATATAACAACTAAAACAACGTTCCCATGAAATATGATGTGACAACCAATTAAATTAAAGGTTTTGTTATGGAGGTTTTAACCAAAAAACGCTCTTTTGGACTATACAAAGGGATCAATTGTTAGTGTAAAGGAAATGGGATTTCATGGGATTGCATCATATTTTTTTTAGATAAAATTTTAGAGTTGAGAATGGAGTTTGAGGTAAACTTCTTTTGTAATTTTATGTGCTTAAAGCTCCGCTTATAGTCTTTTTGAAGCCAAGTTTTGTAGTCTTTTTGGAAGTTATAGGGTATTTATAGTCATCAAAATCAGTTTTCCAAGATGAAGCCAATGGTGAAAATATTATCACTCATTTGTCAGCTAGAATTATGCAAATTTGGGATTTGTGAGTTGTAAGAGAGCCATTGGGAACTTGTAAAAAAATATATAGTGTTTATAGTCATTGGATTCGGTTTTCCTAGAAGGTAACAGATTTGACATTTGTAATTGAGTTTGAGTAACAAACAAGAAGGTCATTGTGAACCACAATTATTTCTTTCATGTGATTCCATATGTGCTCATGTATGAATGATTATGCAAGTTATGTTCATCAGTTAAAGTGTTTGGTTAAGTAAGATAAGTCACTTTCATGATATAAGCATTATTAATAAAAGAATCTTGGAATAAGAAAGTGGTGTCATACTTAATACTATTTGAGGATCAAGTGATATTAGAGACACTCGGTTTAGATCAAGTGGTGTATGGGTTCTATCCATTTTTAGATCAAAGGGGAAGGACATGTTAATCCATAAAGAATGACCCATGTTAAGTTTAAAACCCATTATTAAACCTTATATATTGAATTATTACATTTCTAGTGTTATATTAATAGGTAGGCTAGAACCTTTCATTGTACCCTTTCTTTATAATTGTACCTTTTATCTCCTATATATGTACCGAGGAGACCTAGTCTTAAAATCATCTTATATCATCTTGTACATTGAATATATTGTAAACGGAGGTTTCCCTCTCGAAGTGGAATGCTATTCATTGAACTTTTATCATTCTCAAGGAATTGAGTCATAACAATGCATGATATTTATGCATTTATATAATGTACATGTTTTCTTTAGGGTACATGTATGAATTTTCGATAGACCGATAGCCATATAGGGTTAGGATTTTTGCATCTTGAGCCCTCAATAAGTGATAAGGATTTGGAAATTCTAAAATATTCTTGAAAGTCCATAGTGGTTAGCCCCACATGTGTGAGTAGTGAGGGAAAACATGGCATCCACTCATACTAATCCAGATTATTTTGAGAACGACAAGAGGACACAATATAACTGATATATAACGAAAAAAATTGCAGAACACAAACTGGAAGAATGAGGTAGCCTATCTCTAAATAGAAGGAAATGTTGGCTATGCTTCATTTGCAACAAGATTTACATCAAAATCTATTGAATTCTTAAAGGGCCTCCTTCACCTCAATTATATATGAGAGAGTGAAAGGAGAAACATTCCTATGATGAATGTGGGATAAATTGGACTAATTTTATAAAATTCCATGGGCATGTAAAACACTAGGACTTCCCGGGCGATCACCCATCCCAGTACTACTCTAGCCCAAGGGAGCTTAACTGCGGAGTTCTAATGGGATCCGATGCAATAATGCTATGTTGTAGGAATGTAAATAAGACCACTAGGAAATCATTACATGATGCCTATAAGTAAGAAATGAAGATGAAATTACATTTCATTCCCCGTCAAAAGGGTGAATATCATGGTTTATCAAAACCACAAGCTCAAGATGGTGATTTAGTGGAAAAGGTGGATGGCCAGCGAGATCCATCTAGATCATTTCCACCGAGATCCATCTCGATCATTCCTCCCCCCTTAGGAAGTAATCGTACCCATTGTGTTATGTTCCCATGGGAGATCGGGAGACTTATGCTAAATATTAATCTTGGTGCGCTACTTGCCTTCTTGAAGAAGTTTTCTTTCTTAGCTTGTTGAAGGCTATCATGAACCTATTGTTGGAGGGGTTGGATCTGTTCAAAAAATATAGTTGCATGATCTACCTGAGTGTGGAAGGAATCTATCAGTGAATGTGCAACATGAAGAGTATGAAGGGTTCTGTTATAACCTTGCTTGATTGGGCAGTGTGGAGGCACCCCTATAGGTGAAAAAAGAACATCTTGGGAGTCTTCTACAATCTTGTTGATCTGCTTTTGCTAGATAGAAAGGTATTGGGCTAATGCTGCAATGGTTGCAGTGTTGTTCTATTCACTTTCTGTTCAGATTGTGAAGAGGCTAAAATTTGCAGTATGAGAGATTAATTTGTGGAATTGTTTTGGTGGGACAAGAGTCAGAACTACCTCTGATATCCTATATAGTTGACCCCCTAGAGTAATAATGATGCTACGAGGTCAAGACTCATAAACATCATGACCCCTCCACATATATGGCTGGTCTAATAGAACATCACATAATTCCAGTGGGGCAACATCACACAATGCCTCATCCTTGAGGGGATTGATGTTTTAGGACATGCACTAATGCTGGATGATATGAAGATCTTAACCTTGGCGAAGCCACCCGATGTTTTATGGCTATGGGTGTGGTGTTTTTTTAAAATCCAACTACTTGACCACCTCTACTAAGATTATGTTCTTTTGGCTTCCACTATCAAAAATAAAATGCAATGCGGTACCCATCACCCACATCTATGAATGAAAGAGTCGATCCCCCCTCTCCCCCTCCTCGTGATCCTCTTTTGGTTGGATTTTTACAGTTGCGATAGTAGAAGTGGGTCCTGCATCAATGATCTCTCTTCTTTTATTATTTTATGAATCAATGTCCAAGTCGAGGTTTAATTATTTTTCTTTGAGATTGGCCACCAATGATTGTATTGAGCGACATTCATCAGTGTTGTGCCAAGGGCTGTTGTGGAACTCGCACCACTTTCTGGTGTTTTTATTAGACTTCTCGTTACCCTTGTTTTCCTGCATCTAGGACTGGTTTTCTTGAGGTTGGCCTTCCTTTATCTGTCCTTCATTATGTGATTTATATTTTTCTTTTCCATGATTCTCCCACTTACTCAGCTGCTTTAATTTTTGCTCAATTTTGACTACATATCGGTAAGAAGCTCCCAGTGAGGAGATGTCCAATTAATCCATCTCTGCTTGGATGTACCTATATAGACCACTGCGATACTTCAAAACCAAGTGTCGCTCAGAGTCTTTGATACCCAAATTTGAGCGCAAGGTATGAAAGATGTTTGTGTACTCCGACACCATCTGGTCTCTTTTCTGATGCAAATTTGTCCATCTCATGTATTGGTCATCGTAGTTTCCGACATGGTAGAACTCCTCCTTTAGGGAATCTACAAAGGCCGCCTAAGTGGTTTCTCTCCCAAATAGCATATATTCATTCGCAGTGTACCTCTCCTAGTAACCTTCCCACCGAGATCTGACATGGGGAAGGGATTTAAGGAGCACAAAGGTGATCTTTTCACTGCCTGAATTTTTTTGGACAGAGTAATAACCTTCTAGCATATTCAACCATTTTTATAGATCATTTGCATCTATCTGGCCTACAAATAAGGGGATATCAAAATTGACTTGTACCTTGAAGGGTGTCGCAATTGCGAAATGGCTTCTTGTCGAAGATGCCTTAGTCACCGCCATCAGTAGTCTTTGAAGGATCTGAGAAAATTTATCCATCATCTCATTCCTCTTTCGCACGAGGGCTTCCTCGAGCAACGTATTGAAATGATCTCCTGCTTTTTCATATCGCTTTTATTTCGCCATGGGAGGTTTCTTGGGCTGGAGAGAGAATTTGTCGTCAAGCAAAAATAGCTTGAGACCCAACTCTCTATACACTGACCTCGTCGGGGACCTACTTTGAGAAATGATAAGGAGAATCCTTCTCTGATACCACTGATCTAGATTATTTTGAGAACGATACGAGGACAAAAATAAAGTTTATATATAACAATGAAATACATAGAGATAATGTGGGGAACACAAAAATATAGTGAAAACCAACTTCTATTAATGAACAAGAGAGAAAAAAAGTGTAGAACAAAAACTGGCAGAATGGGGTAGCCTATCTCTGAAAAGAAGGAGATGTTGGCTATGCTTCATTTGCAACAAGATTTACATCACACTCCATTGCATGCTTAAGGGGCCTCCTTCACCTCAATTATATATGAGAGAGTGAGAGGAGAACAATTCCCATGATGCATGTGGGATAAATTGGATTAAGTTTTAAAAATGCCATAGGAATGTAAAACACTAGGACTTACCGGGTGGTCACCCATCCTAGTACTACTCTAGCCTGAGCACACTTAAATGCAAAGTTATAATGGGATCCGATGCATTAATGCTATGTTGTAGGCATGTACATAAGATCACTGGGAAATCATTACATGATGTCTGTAATTAACAAATGAAGATCACATTACATTCCATTCCCCACCAAAAGGGTGAACATCTTAGTTTATCAAAACCATAGGCTCAAAATGGTGATTCAGTGGAGAAGGTGGATGGACACCGAGATCCATCTGGATCATTGCCACTGAGATCCATCTAGATCACATACCATGGTGGTCAACAAGGTAGGTCAACTTGTAGGAGGCATAAATTATACATATGATCTCCCATTTAAGGAATCTTTTCACCGTTGGAAAGGTATCAATGTGTAGAATAATGTTAATGGGATTCTAGGTATTCTTGTAAGGTTTTAACCCCAAAAAATTCCATTTGATGTTTCAAAATGGAGCTTAAAGGTTGCAGACCCTAAATCTCCAAATTGGGCCTTGCCACTAAAATGGGCTATGCAATCCAATTACTCCTAAATATACTTTCCCACTTAATGAGAACTCTCCAAATTTCTTGTTCTTTTATAGGTTACATTTAGGGGATATTTTTACCCCATTTAAAAAAATGGTGCTACTGGTAGCACTCATTTTTTTTCAGAGTTTAAATTATAAAATTTTACAAATTTCATCTATAAAGTATAAATAAAAACATTAAAATCTACCCCCAAAACAAGAGGTGGTGCTCACAACATCATCCCCTTTTTTGGGGAGTTAAAATTACAACTTGTTTGAAATCATGATCTTGACAACTAGTACTACTCCAAGGAAAAACCTTAAAATTAAACCTCGAAACTAGAATTGGTGCTACTAGTAACACCCCCTTTTCTTTGAGGTAAACATTATAAATTGCTTAAAACCATGGCATTGACAAATGATATTGTTGTGAATCACAACCATGGATTCAACATACGAATATAAACATGTTTCTATAAGTAGCACACTTCCTTTGTAATACCCCTAGGATGAACCCCAAGTTGTAAATGCACATATAAGCTGGTGAGCCTGGATATTTTGGGCTTGAGTGCCATTGTAAATATGTTTTGATGCCAAAATTCATGTGTTGTTACACGACTGGAGAGACACAACGCTAAAAGGGCTAGCGAGACTATCACTGTAATATGTATCACTCACATTATTAATAAAATACATCACTGTTGCAAACCAACCAGACAAGAAGAGTATGTGGGGATAGAACTCCACTAGAGGAAAGGGGGCTAAGGGAATTAATAGAGGGGCTTAATATAGGGGATAATCCAAGGAATGTAATAAAATATTCCTTAAAGAGTCCAAGCCTAAGTTTCGAAATTCTATTTTTTTTTATCTTAAGTCCTTGGGGAAGGATGAATTTCCAAGAGAGAAAAAGTGGTTACTCTTTCTCGACTTGTCATGTTGTTTGCATGCATACTTATATGGGAGACTTAGTGATTTTTTGGATCTCATCATCATTTTTCCCCATCATTCTATGATCATTCAAACTTTAGACTCTTTCCATCCACACCTTACGATCATCACCACTTTTCGTACCTGTGCTTGGGGAAATCTTTTGGGAGATGTTGGGAAGGAGTATTTCGAGACCTTTGGAACTGAAGAAGTGGGTTGTCAGGTCCATGGGAAGTTGAAGACGAGGGTTTTCAGGTTCATGGGAAGTTGAAAAGGAGGGTTGTCAGGCTCGTGTGCTTCTGAAGAAGTGGGTTATCAGGCTTGTGAGCATTCTCTCTAGGTGAAAGAACTATTGGGAACTTATTTCCTTGTACGTTGGGCAATAGCTATAGAGCTCTTGGAATTTATATCAGGCCTGTTGTTGAATCCATGAAAGGAAAGTGGGAAAGTCGAAGGATTATTGAGTAGATAAGGGGTACCCTTCATAGGGTGGGACAAGAATATGGGAAATGCAAGACTATAGGGTAGTTGCAGTAGTTGGCACTTGACCTAAGAGAAATTGTTTTTTGATAGACCTTAGGTTAGTCTAGGAGACCTTCCCTAGTGTAGTTTCTAGCCTCATCTCAATGGTGAATTTCTACTAGGAGTTTATGAGTATCAGAGTCTATGGACGAGAGTAACATCTGAGGTCTGCATGCAGTTGGCGATTTACTATTAAAAGATAAATGTTTTTGTATGTGTTTACCTTTTATTTAATGTGTATTATTCTTCAGAGTAATGTGTACACATTTATGTCAATTCTCTCTCTCTCTCTCTCTCTCTCTCTGTATATATATATCTCAAGGGTGAATTTCTACTGGGAATTTATGAGTATTAGAGTCTATGGACGAGAGGAACATCTGAGGTCTGCATGCAGTTGGTGATTTACTATTAAAAGATAAGTGGGATATATTTCTTATGATTTTGCTAGAAACAAGCACTAAGATCACCCACAAGGAGTTGGGAGAATGGAATAACTTTTCCTGAAGGTTGTCCTTAGTGTATTCCTAGCTATTGCAGTCCTGAATTTCTAGATCCAACTTCTACAAATTTCTTCCTACACACCAAATCCAAAACAATACCATTTTACTTTGTCTTCCTAGTGCTATAATCCTAGATCTAGCTTGGATCTAACCTAATCTATAACAATATAAACTGACTCTGAATATTTATGCATTAAAGACAAACATTCATGAGGGAAAACAAAATGATCTATCAATAAATTATAGAGAATACATCTCAACTCATATCTCAAATTGATGAAGATGCATCCTCCTTTAGCCTCCTCTCTCCTTGCAAATCCTTGGTCAGGCTAGGCTCAATGAATCTTGGTTATATTGATGCACACATATGTAGTTTAACAACATAAAATTACCATTCCATTCTCCTCCCTCTTTCTCAATGCTTGCCTTTGTTATATATCTCTTGGAGGAGGCTTGGGAGAGGCTTCTATATCTTATAGAGGCTACTAGAGACTCAAATGATGTGATTTCCTAGGACTTTGACATGAATATCCAAATCATCCTTCACCTATCACCTCGTAACTCTTCAATTCTAGAAGTCTAATAGTTACTCACTTGATGAGCCACTAGTGTCCAGTGAGGGCCTCGGTTGATGAGCCACTAGTGTCTTGCGAGGGCCTCACTTGTTGTCCACTAGGTGTCATGTGAGGGCCTCCAAAATGGTATAAAATTGGCATGCCTAGCATGATCTTGGTCATGTGAGGACCCTCGACCCACCCCCTAGAAGTCACCAATGTCGAATTAGTTCACATAGTGACCCAAAAACAATTCTTCTCATAATTTTCTCAAAAAATATAAATGCACCTCCATGTTATTGCAGAGAGGTGCATTAAATACCATAAACCACCTATCCATCTAGTTTTGAATAATTTGTGGGTGGATGCACCAATCAATACAAATGTGTTTCTTGGTGACAGGTGGTTGTTGTGCACATTGATGATCAATAAAAAGGGACATCATATCTTGTTTTGTAATACCCAAGTCTCTAACTTGGTTTCTATCCAGTCTAGTCCTGTAAAACTCAAACATTCTAGCCCTATATTGGGAGATAGAAGTTAATTCCCCTTGGGAACTTTCAATGGACCTCTCAATGATGTCCAGTGAAGTGGCCAAGGACTCCCATATAGGTTCTTTGGTTCCCCTTAAATCATTGACATGTGATCTCAAAGTAGCCAACCCCTCATCAATTTGTATGTTTATGTTTGGTGGTTGTGGTGGGTTGGGGTTTTGCTCGCCTTGGTTTTCTTATGAGCTATTTTGATTGTTTTTGGGTTCCATTTTAATAATATTTACTGCATTTTAATAAGAGGATTTAATAAGTGCACTTATGACAAAGGTATTGCAAACAACAATTTCATTTTATCCCAACAAGATCATTAACATAATTTTGTGTAAATCAAAGAAAAACTATGTGTTATCTTTACAATGAACTTGGAAAAAACTATACAAGATTAATGAACTGTTGAGAGATAACAAAGGAGGAGACAAAGAGAGGAGACCAATAAAACAAGAGAGAATAGAAACATAACAAAGGAGGAGACAAAGAGAGGAGAAAAATAAAACAAGAGAGGAGGTTAAGAAAACAAAGGAAATGACAAAAAATCAAGCATACCTAGGTGGAGAAGGAAACAATGGCAAGATCCTAGGATTTGATCCTCCTCTACTCCTCTTTTCTTTCTCAAAGAGAGAAAAATGTGAGGCACTATGTGCAAATGGGCACAATTCGCACACACAGTCCCTTAAAAAAGAAGCACATTAGGAACTCGTGCTGTTCCTACCAACATGCCTATGTGGCATGCTACGCGAGGTTCAAGATTTTTTGAACCTCTAACATTTGGAATGCGCACGTTCCTCATAAAACTCAAGTGATCCAATAGATACATGTTCCTTCTGACCCCCTTGCCACTTTTTCGTACACCAAATTTGTGCACACACCCATATATGTGGTTTTATGTGTATGGTTTCCTTAAAGAGTTCCATGCTTCCCTCTCACCTACAACTTGCATTTAAATTCATGTATGTTGATGTTTAGAGAGGGTTTACGATGAATCAATCTTCATTGGCTCAGATCCTTCCAACAAAAAGTGCAATCAAGTTGTCATACCTTAGGATCTTTGTTGGCATGCATATGAAGACTTATTTTTATTTTTGTCTTTCTCTTTGAATTTGGGTTCAATCTGTTTTCATAGTTAAAAATCAACTATTGTAGCTTTTGGTTGCATGCATTCAATTTCAATTTTAATGTAGCAATTCATATAATCTTGTGAGTAATAAATCCATAATATTCTTACAATACGTTGGTTAAGTTGTTTGTTCTTATTGCGATTTCCTATGGGGCATATATCCAATATCTATTAAAGTCTCGAGTATTCTCAAATGGAAGAGTGGAGGCAATTGTAATTGTATATTATGTAGCCATTATTGAGTATCTCAATGTGGAGGTTTTATAATTGGCAAGAAATGCTAGTAAAGATCTCAAGGTTAAATATATCATCCAAATCATTTACAGTTCACTATTAGAGGAGATGAAGAGATGGATACTTCAATCAAAAGTACCATAGCAGGTGGAGGTGTCATTCCTCATATCCACAAGTTAATTATTAACAAAACCATAAAGAAAGATTAGTTTCTTTGTTTAAGGGTTGTGGTCAGTGTTTCATTGTAGGATGTGGGATGAAATGTTTAGCTAAATGGAGTGCCACATGTGGATTTGGGAGTGCACTATATTATTCTTTTTTTTTTAGGAATATGTGCTTGTTTTGAATCTAATGAGTGATATTTATAGTCATTTTATCTTGATCAACAACATGTTAGTTGGCATTTTCAAGGTTTCTAAACTTCGTTTTTTAATGGAACAATTAAAATTTTTGCATTGATGTGTATTCTATGTATTTGCAAAATATTGATATGGATTTCTAGTTCTATTATCCAAAAAATATTTTGTTGATTGCATACTATAGATTCCAAAGAATGAAGTGCAGGGCCACACCTATTCATTTAGCATTTCATTTTACAAGCTTCCATATGTCATCTTTAATCTCATTTGAAATCAACAAGTTCATTTAATAGACAACAATTTCATTCCTCTACATAAATCTAAGGGAGTTTATTCAAATTATTTTTACCTGTATATCTATGCTTCGTGATGGGTGAAATTATCCAGCCTACCCATGATGGGCATTCTCTCCAACAAGATGTATAGATTGATTGTGTACCTATTGAATTTTCACTCAAGAAAGGTTTCTTCATTTTTGAAGTGGTAAAGGTCTCGTTCATAAGTAACTACCATGTTCTCACTTGCAACTCCATACTTATTAAGCATTCATGTTCTCTTTCGTTATTATTTGCAAATTCCAAAGTGGCCACTTAAAAATAAAATCTTTTCCAATCTAGTAATAAAACGTTTGTGATCTTTCCCTACCTCCTAAGAGCTGCCACTTATATATATATATAATCTTCAATAGTAAAAAATGAAAATATTTGAATCCCCAAAAAATTTCCACTTCTCACAAGCAAGCACACCCATATTCTAATCTTAAAAAACCATGAGATAAATGTCTTAGGATAAGGCATTGTGAAAATATATAAACCCCATCATTTGAGCAACACCATGTGAGCACAAGCTTGTAAGTGGAAAGAGTAATTGTATTCCACTATTTTTTATTTTATGGATGACATTTATGTTCCCCCAAAAATTATTTTTCCTTAGTCTCTTATCATTATTTGAATAAAATCCTTTCCAATGCATAGGTATACTTTTTGGTTTGTTGTTGCCAATTGTTAGAGAATTTTTATTTATTTATTATTTTTTATGTCTGGAGGAATCAACAACTAGTTGGGCACGTGCTCGCGTTACACGTGGTCGTGTTATGCAACCGCTACCACTATAACCTCCAGGTGTGCTCACGATGCCCCTTAAGCAGCACACAAGGTAATTCGGGGGGCGTTGAACTTGAAACCTCATGGAACTTCATTTTCACGGCACTTGCCAATTGAGTTGCCCCCCCCGGGGGCACCAATTGTTAGAGATTTTATACAACCCATAGAACATTTTTTTTTTAAGATGTCAATTTGTCTTTACCATTTGGCCACCCCTTGGGAACATAATTGTAGCTCCTTTCACGAGTAGAAATTGAGAAAATTAATTATTCTCATCTTTTCCTTGTAACATTATTTGCAATCAACTCATGCTAGTTTTCAAGAGATGTTGACTATTGAGTGTTTACTTCTGAACTACAAACCATATATTGTATTATATTGATCTTTTCACTAATACAAACTTCCTCAACCTACATATCAAGATTCCTATTAAGCTTAGGATTACTTTTAACTCAAATGTTTCTCCCCTCATAATCAAGATATTTATTTTTAAATAACAAAAATTTGGCATGTTGATGATGTACAACATGAAAACAAACTATGTAGGAGATGAAAACTTGTCTCTACCACTTGACTACCTCTAGAAACACATCTGTATATTTTC
The DNA here is from genome assembly GCA_009831015.1 of Picea engelmannii. Classification (NCBI taxonomy): domain Eukaryota; kingdom Viridiplantae; phylum Streptophyta; class Pinopsida; order Pinales; family Pinaceae; genus Picea; species Picea engelmannii. The sequence continues at coordinate 57,898 of ML815126.1, forward strand.
TAGGATTTTAATGCATATTAATTAAGAAAACAAAAATTTTCTACGTTTCACCTCTTGATTCTAACCCCAATTATAGGTTTAGGTCATGGAGGGCCGAACCACTATAAAGTCAATGGTTGCCTTTTCTACTTGTGTTCGAATGACTTGAATCCATAATTGGGTTAAGGATGGTACGCTTCACCTGGAAATCTAAATCTAAATTTTTATTTGAAATTTTTAATTCCTATTACATCTTTCACAAATTATTTGAGGTGGTTAAGTTTTGTTTACTTATCTCAATTTGTATCAATAAAAATCAAATATTCTCTGTGAGAATTGAAAGTGGATAAGAAAAATAACAATCTTTCTTGCAAACTATCAAGTTAAATCAAATTGACAATATTCTCTGTTCAATATATTTATATCTGTTTATATAAATTAAATATCACATCAATAACATTTCTAAAAACAATGTTCTTTGTTTAATATATCTATATCCTTTTATAGATTAAATATCACACCAATAACATTTCTAACATTAACTTTGTGTAATTGCATTACATATAAAAAAATTCTTGATTTCCCAGTGAATAAGATCACAAACTGTTGGTGATCAAAATTGACATAGCAATGGAAGGAGAAAAGTTATGGAAGGAAAAATAATGAAGTGGAAACAATAGAAGATCGATATCTATCTTTATGATCGATTGATATGTATGGCATTTTTTCTCAGCATCGCGAAAAATATCTAGGAGATGATTCGAGACTCAAAAGAGAGTCAGGTCCATTGTTAACCACAAACACCATGGCCAACCCCCACGTTATGTGCACATCCAAGTGGCAGTGCATCACCCAAGACCATGCAATAGATAATCATAATCAACATTACTAATATGTACAAAGTATTATCCAATCAAAATTACTAATATGTACAAAGCATTGGCCAATTAGGAATAAGAGACAACACAAAAAGGAAGTGGAATGATGTGAAATAAATGCTCACCATGATTGTCAGCTACGAATCTTATTACAACCTAGTCATTAACTGGAACATTCACAGTGTTGTGCATAGGAGGATCGACCAAGTTAAACTTGAGAGGGTCTTTTTGTGAATTATAATTCCCAAACCACGCTCCCACGATGTAAAATTCATAACCATGGATATGGATAGGATGTCTTTCACTAGCAAAGATATTAGTTCCTTGAAGAATTACTTGCACCACCGTGTTATATTCAAGAACTTTCACTCTTGTCCCTTTCACAGGGGACCATAGTTCTCTGCTTATGTTCTGTATGGTATAATCAAATCCCATTGAAGGCTTAATGGGGAAGTCCCTGGAGAATACTCCTTTCATGCCAAAACGGTGAGATTGAAGGATTGAACAAGTCGTTGGCATGAAAAATGATATGTTATTCATACTTGCTGCAAATCTTGTCATGGATGATAGGAAGTACTGAATGGATGAACTTTAAAGTGGTCCCCTTATGGTGAAATCCCTCATGATAAGACACTTTGTGAAGTCCAAATGGTTAAGTGGTTGAGTCATCCTAGATGTTTGGTTAAGGAAACCGAAGATTGGTTATGGATTATTGTAATTAATATCAATGAATTTGTAAGTGACACTATTATAGATGGATATTTCTAGTCATACCATTTCCGGTGATATATGGAATGTCACCTAACAAGATGATGTAAAAGTTGGTCATTTTTCTCTTGTCATGGCTGATAGGAAGTATCAAATGGATGAACTCCAAAATGGTCCCTTTATGATGAAAGCCATCATAGGAAGACACTTTGTGAAGTCCAAATGGTTAAGTGGTTGAGTGATCCTAGATGTGTGGTTAAGGAACCCAAGGATTGATTATGGAATATTGTAATGAATATCAATGAATTTGTAAGTGAGACTATTCTAGATGGATAGTGCTAGTCACATGCCATTTTTGGTGATATGTGGAACGCCACCTAACTCCTCACGGTTAGAGAGTTATGGCCTTGAGAAGTTGGAGAACCCTCATGTGTTGTCTATAATCCCCTAGAAGGTCAAAGAAGTCAAATTATTCTAGAATCTCCTAGAAAAAAATTGACTAGTCAAAGTGGTTAGTCATGGGTTAAGTGGTTGCAAAAATAAAACAATTAAAAATATATTAGTTGTAACTAGAAGTGGCGAATTCACTATTTGTAGCAAAGTGGGTTAGAAGTGGACAAAGTGGTTAGAAGTGGGTTAGACCCTAAAAGAAGGAAGTTGGTTAGAGTTAGTTAGATGAGGAAGCTACTTGGAGAAGCATAAATAAGAGAGCAAGGGTCTCTTGTGGGTGTGTATCTCTTGAGCATATTGAATATCTGTTCTTGGTGAAAGATTCATTGTAGGTACTCATGGACGCATCAAAAGTTTCATAAGTCTGAGGTATTGACATAGAAAGTTTCAGAGTTTCAGAAATACTGAAAAACCATAGTTTCTGAGATGTACATGGGATATCAGTGTAATAGGGTGCGTATGTATGTGGGATATCAGTATAATAGGCTTCATACATACGTGAGATGATAATATAATATGGAGAGTACATGAAGGAAAGGCTATAGAAGCTTGAGCAAGTGCTTGTGTCAAGTTCCTGAAGTTTGAAGCAAGTTCCAAGAACAATGGTCTACTGGTTCAGATATGCTACAAAATATATGGTATGGTTATATATTGTATTAATTCTTAGATTTTCTCATGGTATGGTGAATGCTTGAGGAATTCTTTGTATGGTTGTATTGATGTCTGAATATGATAGTTGGTTGGTTGAATAGTTCAGTTCTGTTATGTTTGAGAGATGTCCATGATTTGTATTTGTGTATGCATGAGGAGCATGCATAGGTTGTTGGATGGCATAGATATGTTTGTGATTGGTTATGTTACATATTGGGAAGTGAATGGAAGAGTGCAATGACATGATTAGAAGTGGATGTGACAGAGGAAAAAAGGGTTTGAAGGGCCAAAAGGTTGAAGTTTCAGAAACCCTAGTTTTTGAAGGTGTACATAGGTTGATAGTGGGCTAGGGCATGCACGTATGCATGTTGCAGTATAGGTAGGTAGTGTAGATACACAAGATTCACTATTAACATGTCACGTACATGTTGATATATTGGTATCTGTTGAGGATTGATTCCTGTTCTCAGTTGGTGCTGATATTTGCAGGTTGAGTCTTGGATTGAGAGTTGATGCTCTTGTGGAGTTGTTTCTATATTAAGTTTCTATTGAAAACACCCCAAGGATTGTAGTCTGTAATATAAAAGAAACTTATACATATATATTTTGTTCCTAGTGTTCCTTGTGTTGATGGCTTATTGATGATATTTGTTTTTGAGATATGTTTACATACAACTTGTTGTAGATGAAATTAATGAATGATGAGTAAATGGTGATTGATAACTAAGGTATTTTTGTAAAGGAGTAAAAATATTCCTACATTGATTTACCCCCGCTCCCCTCTCAGTGTGTTCAGTGTGTCCAACACCAAGAATGATTGAAACAACCACCTATTCAATTCCCACTACGTTCGGAGTCACCAATTCATAATCTCGACAATAACACTAGTTATTCACATTTTGGGGATGAAGGAAATAATATAGAGGTTGGTATGGATTATTTTTTGTCGGATACCCAAGCCATGGAAGGAATGTTGTTAGATGAATTCCAACAAAACAAGCTAGGGGATGACAATGATGTCATAGATACCTTCTACGAAATCTTGAAATTTTCTTTCACTGCCCCTCTATTTGGTCCAATACATCAGTTTGCAAGGTCTACCTAGCTAGTGACATTAATGTTACTATACAACTTGAAAGGAATGTATGGTGTGTAAGACATGTGTTTCTCGAAACTTTTGAGGTAACTAACCATTAAATCTCTTGATTTTTTAAGGAATATTTTCACACAATGAAGGAAGAAAAGGGTTATTTTTTTCATGCTTAATGACAATGTAAATTTCTATTGTCCACTAACCACATGTTACTGAAAGGTAAGGTACTTATGGGTCATAATATCTTGTTCGATAGTTGTGTAGAGGATAAACAAATGCTGAAAATGTTGGGCGTTGAGTGCATGCCATACCATGCATGTTCAAATGATTGTATTCTATAAAGAAATTGTTAGAAAAACAGGACCATGGAGCAATAAAATAAAACAAATGTGGAAACAAAACACAGAAGATACACAATACAAGAAAGACACGGATTTATGTGGTTCACCCAGTGTGGGCTACGTCCACCAGAAAAATTGCCAGATCCTTCCTTTATTATTATCCAGCAAATGAAGGGATACAACCTATAACAAAACCCGATGTAACTTCCTCTTCTTTTTCTCACAGTATCCTCTCTCAGAATACAATATTTGCCATCAACCATCGCCACAATACATTTCCCTCATAAAAGAGGGTTGCCTTCTAGGGCAAAAAACCCTAACATAATCTCTACCGTTAGATCTGCGACCTTATAATGAACGGTCCAGATTTACAATGAAATTACAATATACATTTACAAGGCAATTTTTCCTTCGGGGGCCCACTTGTCCTCGGACCCCGCAGAGGGGGTACCCCCCCTCTGCACTCCCCTGCGTGGAAGAGTGTACATACTTTTGGGGTGTAAATACTTCTTGGGGTATAAACATGGCTGAAAGTAAAAGACCTTTGAATCAGGAAGATAATCAAGCTCCACAACCAACAATATCCCACTTGGAGATTGATCTCAACAACTCTACCGCTGCTGTATATGCTGGACTCTGAACCTTCTTGAACCTGACAAATTTCTCATCTTCATCTTCATTCTTGAAGACCAACTGAAATTGAGCAGGAACTCAGTTTCTCCCTGGTTACTCCCTTTGTTAACATGTCTGCAGGATTCTGGCTAGTGTGTATCTTTTCCAACTTCAAATGTCCATCTTCCAAGACGGATCATATGAAGTGGTACCTCAATTGTATATTCTTAGTCTTCGAATGGAAGGCAAATTTCTTTGCAAGGTGAATGGCAATTTGACTGTCATAGTACAACCTGCTGTTCTCCTGCTTCTTTCCCAATTCCTCCATAAACCTCTGTAACCAAATCGTGTCTTTACTAGCCTCTGTAGCAGCAACATACCTGCCTCTGTTGTTGAAAGTGCAACAACCTTTTGCAGTTTTGAAATCCAACTTACTGTTGTTCCACCTATAGTAAAAACATACCCTGTGGTGCTCCTCCTGTTGTCTTTATCACCTGCCATATCTGAATCAACATATCCCTGT
>ML815127.1:16323-27453 GCA_009831015.1 Picea engelmannii
TTCTTTAGGTCAAACTTGGCAAAACGGTTAACATATGAAAAGAGTTAAAACAAGAGGATCAGGTGAGACAGAGTGTTGCAATGGCAAGGCTCTATCACTAAAACCCTAGAAGATGGACGGCCCTAGGTGTAGATAACCTAGGCTTGGGACGTCACCTCCTTTTTAACCTTTAAAAATCAAAGCTAGCTTAAAGGAAGAAGTGAGAAGAGTGTAGCAAAGGCTAGGCTCTTTCTTCCTTCTTCAATGGCTGAAAATTTCTCTCTAAGGGGACATGAAACAAGGACCTACTTGTGTGCTTGTCACCTAGGGTTTTAAAATCAACAAATTTATAAGTAAATGCAAGAATGTAAACCTACAATCATTCAATTAAGAAGTTTTGCAAGAAAAACACTTACATATCATGATGAAAAGCATATGCAAACCCTAGTTGTAAACCTTCCTTCAAGAGAAATGCCAAACATGCCGAGAAAATCCTTCCATCAACAAGTGTGCCTCACTTTAAAAGACCAAATACCCAAGTAGGGTGCAAAAATCAGACCTCCCAAGAGAGTGAGTTTCTGTTATGTTCAAATGAGGGAAAAACATCCTCAATATATAGTGTATCATGACCTATAATTAAAATTAGGTCATTAAAAATAGTTGACAAGGCTACAAACCAAAATCATACTGTTTTTACATTAAATGGTAAGTAAAAGACCTAAATGAGCAAAAAGTGAGACATCAAGCCCCTTTGAGGGAGACGTTAGGACCTTTTGGGGCTAGTCCAACATCCAGAAGTCAAACGTTAGCCCTTCCTGGGCTCCTCCAAGCTGCCACACGTGACAGTCGTCCTGTCAAACTACCACACAGTCAAGGTGACGTCAAGGTCATCAAAGGGAAACACTCCATCTGAGAAGGGTCAACCCCCCTAGGCTGGGCTCAGCCAAAGTGTCCTGGATGGAACGTCCTTCTTCTTCTCATGTGCAAGAGCTCAACCAATCATTTTCCTGTCTCTGCCCCTGATGGGGTCCCATCAACCATCTGATGAGCTCTTCAGCCCCATGGAGGTCCGAGCTAATCATCTCCCCATGTGTACCGGTCCAACTGGCCCCTGTCCATCAGGCATGGTACTACACAGCAAAAAATTCACCCTCCATGGGCTCATTAGTCACAGGGATCATAGCAATGTCAATCACGTTTCATCATTAATTTTATCAAATATATGCATAAAACCCCTGATATATCATTCAATAGCTCAAAGATATTACAATGACCTACAATACAAAGCCGAAGAAAAAGACAAAATACCTTATTGGGCGAGCATCCATAAGAAAAGGAAAGTCTCCAGAGGATATCATCCAAGCCATGTAAAACAAGGTGATGTGGTCTAGGGATGTTCAGACATACGGGTAGAGTGAAAGACATGGATGTACGATATTACCTGTGGGTGCCTTTGTAGAAGGCAAGTTGTACCCGTCATGGATGCAATTCTTTCCAAGCGCTTTATTGCCTTTATAATGATAAAAAATGACACATACTATGATACCTGGACCAATTACCTCATGGAGCAAGAGTCTTCTCCGATACAAGTCCAAGTCGAAGGTGATGGATGTTGTTGCTGCTGACAAGACAAGTCTGATGAAGGAGAAGAAAGATGGGCCATGCTCAGGTCAATCCTGCTCTCGATACTCCATGTCTAAGACCCGTGGGCCTCGAGACATGATCTCCTAGTTATCCTAAGAAATCGGGGATAACAATATGCATTCATAGCATATGACTTGGGGTGATGGCCTCTTTCTATATCATATTTTTTATAAAGTTGCATCAACCTCAGGCATTCAAGCCCCTTCTTCTCATGGGATTATGAAGCACAGACCTTTTTGGGATACATGTAACAACCAACCCAAAATAAAGGACAATAGATAAGGCATAGATAGAATATGTTATTCATGATAAGCGATGTGGGCATGTTACCCTCATTAACGCCCTTTGGTAGTACAAACTTCGCCCAAGATTGATAACACTTGACTAAAAGACGATGATGACCACCAAGGTGAGACAAGGAAAAAAATATAAATTCAAAGCATCATGATTCATTATCTAATTCAATCCATGATCACGATTTTCATGCCCCAATTATTGACATTATCACTAGATATGAAGTGTCAGAGCCATGTACCTGAATGTGTGATGCAAATGGCATATGAGTGAGTTGAGTTGACCATGTAATGGAAGGCATCTGTGAGCAAATATCTATGGAGAGTCTGAAATGATATTATCGGATCTGGTGTCTAGAATGTGGATCATGGAGGAAACATTCTCCTCTAGTTACCGCTAGAAGTGAGAGGGTAAGAAACCTCTCCATGGACTATTTAATTTTATCTTGGCTTGGTCAATATGGTTCCATTGCACACTTCTCATGGGCGTTTCATGTTGGAGATTATTATATTGTTTGTTAATGGTAAGCGATAACTATGGCACACTCTTCAAAGGTGCATCGCCTCATGTATTATTTTATATTAAGGATTGGTCAATGTGGTCCAAAATACTCTTTGCACTCATCTCATGAGCACATCTTTTCTAGGTGATATTCTACATTATTTTGATGATTGGATTTCCTTCTTGGAGAGCGCACACCCTTCTTTTGACTTAACATGTATTAATATTTTGTTGAACAAGGTTGTTGGAGGTTTAGCCTTGAAGAGCATTTCAAAGGAGAAGAGGACAAATGGCACCTTGCATGAGCATGTTGCTTGAAGATAAAGACATGTGGTACTCTCACTTATGTAACTTCATTATTATAGTATTTTATAAGGGTGTTTTAATCTAGAAACCACAAACTATTTTATTGTAAAAGTAGTTGCGCTGAAATCTATATAAGCATTTGTTCACTCCATTTTTGGCATGGTTCGATTTGAGAAGATTCCCCCTTGGAGCTTAGTTGAACATCTTGAAGGCAATGCAAGTTAAGGGTTTCCTTTTGTGAGGCATAATGTTTTGGATTCGGTATTGCTAAATATCAATGCTAAAAATATCTTGGCAAATGTGCGATAAGGGCTAATTCAAGTAACATTTTTCATCTCTTAGAAGAAGTTTAATTATCGTTCATTCCCCTTTTAAAATATTTGTGTCTATCGCTGGATTCTTCTTAATTCGAGCTTGTTGCAAATTTGCACTATCCATTTTATTGGCACACCCTCATGCATGTTTAGATTGTCTTTCTTCATTCAGATTCCCCCAAGTAATTTGCTACAATATTGTCCTTATCTCATCAACAAACATCCCTTCTAGTTTTATCCTTTTACTTCACTTCCCCAATGGATTGGCACTAGTCCTGGTCCACCCATCACTTTATAAAATTCATATTGTGAATTTTTTTATGCATAACTTTAGCATAACTAGCTTAGCTTATAACTTTAGCATAGCTTCCATTTGCATAACTAGCTTAGCTTATAACTTTAGCATAGCTTCCATTTGTATAACTTTAGAATTTCTAGTATAGGGATACTTGTGTCGAAGGAGAGTCGACCTAGAGTGAGAGATGATGCCACTGTGCTAACAATAGGTGGTCCCTGTTAGTTCCTCGAAGGTCTTGAAGAACTTTTTCACAAGATGTGAGGGTTTGGGTGGTAACACTAGGTTGTATTATCTGAGCTACAATATTGTCCTTATATCATAAACAAACATCCCTTCTAGTTTTATCCTTTGACTCCACTTCCCCAATGGATTGGCACTAGCCTTGGTCCACCCATCACTTTATAAAATTCATATGATAAAAAAATTTAAGCTAAAGCTAACTTCTCCATTTCACCTTGAGCTTCCATTTGCATAACTTTAGCATTGCTAGTCTAGGGATAATTCCTTGTGTGAGGACATTCAACCTGGAGTGAGAGAGGGTGCCATTGTGACAATAGGTAGTCCCTCTAAGTTCCTTGAAGTTATTGCGTGTGCTTTAGGACTTTTTCACAAGATGTGAGGGTTTGGATGGTAATACTAGGTTGTGTCCTTTTTGGTAACTTATTGTTATTTACTATATTAATTTGAGCCACCACATTAATTATTTTTCTAAGGTATTAGCTTGTATTATTGACCTTTGTTAATAGTGTTAACCTTATATTTTGTAGAGTTTTGGTTTCAAAACATTTCAAGATTTCTTAAGAGGTAGTAAAAAATTATATATATATATATATATAGAGAGAGAGAGAGAGAGAGAGAGGATGACATATTTTATGGCAATTTCTTCATGATAATCATGAGATGTGCCTCCTTGGTTGTGTTGTCTATTTTCTAATCTCCTTGAAGCATGGTCATTAATGGTTAGCAAAACATGCTCAGAACTAAGCACATATTAATTATATTTTCATTAATCTTCTTTATATTATAGATACTAAGAATATGCTAATATATACAAGCCAAGCTAAAAATGTAGACTTGTTGAAGTGAAAACTTTTTATCACAAACAAGTAAGTGATAGGCATAGCATAATAATTTCAAATTGTCAATCAATGTTCAATCTCCAAAAGGGTAAGATGATAACAAAGAAATGTTGGAGTCATTTAGAAAGGGATCTAAAGCTTTCTTGTCATTGTGCTCTTCCAATTACAAAGATGTAGTCAACGTAAGTGCCTAAGAAGTGTTACATCATTACAAAGCATGATAAGAAAGTCAAAGGTGATGAATTTCTAGGTTCGTGAAAGAAAAAATAAAAATATTGTTAAAGATTAAGATTGATAGGTAGATGAGGAGACATGTTAATTTGTGTAAATGACAATATTGAAAGTTAAGAGGACAATTTTTTAGTTAAGGAATAAGTCTTTCTTGTATTGTGTCTTCTTGCCTTTATGGTATAAAATTCTTGGTGAAAAGATGTAAAAAATAAAAGCCTCATTTCTTTGGCATGCAATTTTTACATTAGCTTTTAAATAGAACCTAGTGAAAAGTATAGACTTAACAACAAATCATTGAATTGAACCAATTCTTAGGATATAATTTAGGTTTTATCAACCCATGTAAAGAGAATGCATTTAGAAAAACTTGTGCAGAAAATGAAGATTGATGTCATAATTATTTATCCTATTTCAATTACTACTTGTAATGACAAGATTAATGATATTGCATTAATAAAGCTCAAGTCTCACACTTAATTCAATTCTTATCAAAACATTCATTTTCCACGATGATATCTTGCTACTTTTCATTTGTTGTGATTTTGGTGGCTCACACAGTTCATTTAGCATTGTGTGCATATGTGTGTGCATATTATTGATCCTATTTCGATTAGTACTTGTAATAACAAGATTTATGATATTGCATTAATAAAGCTCAAGACTCACACTTGATACAATTCTTATCAAAACATTCATGTTTCCATGACAATATCTTGTTACTTTTCATTTGTTGTGATTTTGGTGGCTCACATAGTTCATTTAGCATTGTGTGCATATGTATATGTGCGTGCATATTATTGATCCTACTTTGATTACTACTTGTAATAACAATATTTATGATATTACATTAATAAAGCTCAAGTCTCACACTTGATACAATTCTTATCAAAACATTCATGTTTCCATGTCGATATCTTGCTACTTTTCATTTGTTGTGATTTTGGTGGCTCACATAGTTCATTTAACATTATTTGCATATGTGCACATGCATATTATCGATCCTATTTCAATTACTACCTGTAATAACAAGATATATGATATTGCATTAATAAAGCTCAAGTCTCACACTTAATTCAATTCTTATCAAATATTCATGTTTCCACAACAATATCTTGCTACTTTTCATTCGTTGTGATTTTGGTGGCTCACATAGTTCATTTAGCATTGTGTGCATATGTGAAAATGAATATTATTGATCCTATTTCAATTACTACCTGTAATAACAAGATTTATGATATTGCATTAATAAATCTCCAGTCTCACACTTAATTCAATTCTTATCAAAATATTCAAGTTTCCACAACGATATCTTGCTACTTTTCATTTGTTATGATTTTGGTGGCTCACATAGTTCATTTAGCATTTTGTGCATATGTGCACATCCATGTCTTTTGAGTAGTGAAATAGACATGGTTAAGATTGAATTGATCTACAAGATGATTCATCATGGGAAATTTGTAAGAATAAATGCATTATTTAATTATTTTGTGTAGCTCAAGAGATTTTGTTCAGAGAAAAGAAAATTACTGTATACAACAAAATCTAAATCTAACCAAAACAACTACAAATCAATGTTATAGGAATGATTCAAAGTAGGTTGAAGATGAACTAAGAAGATGCATCGCCAACACGGAGCCGCGAAATTAGAAATAAACTTAGCATCAAAGCTTATGCTTGGAATTCTACTAGAAATTAGTGTTCAAGGATTAGAGATAATTACCTCCTATGGTTAAGTTACCTTCATCTAGACCCATTGTTTCCTTGGCAAGCAAGACGACTTGTATGTTCTTCTTGGAAGATGTGAGTGAAATACTTATCTATGGAGTGGAAGATTGGATAGACTTAGAGTTTTATCAACCCATGTAAAGAGAATGTATTTAGATAAACTTATGTAGAAAAGGAAGATTGATGTAATAATTATTGATCATATTTCAATTATTGGTAATAACAAGATAAATATATGGGGTCAATTAAGGACTCCCTTTAGAGGATGTAAATAGATCTAGGGTGTTGTCTAGGGTTGTTCACTACAAACCCTATAAGATCCACCTAGTGCCTTACCAACTCTAAGTTAGTTCAAGGGAAGATACTCCACTAGTAATCTTCCAAGAGTTATGAAGAAGAGACTTGTTCAATAAAGGCACCAAGAGAGTGCACCACCATCACTAGAGAAGCACAAATACACTTAAGATCATCCATAAACAACATCCAATAGATCAAGTGAGACCACTTACTCGATAAATATATTCATCTTCAAAACCGTAGCCAGGAACATCCATGAAATATGAAAGACAATCCACAAGACATCATCCCAAGAAGTTTCTCTAGTTATCCATCCATAGAAAATATAGAAAAGAAAAAGTAGACAACTATTGTTCTCTACTATGCTTATCTAGGAGATGATGATGACCACCGAGGTGAAACAAGGAAAAATGCACAAATTTATAGCATCATGATCCATTATGCGACTCAACCCATGGTCACTACTTTTATATCAAATACATAAGGAATTAACACTTCATATGAAGAAATCAGAGAAGGTGCCCCATGAATGTCAAGCACCGTAGTCATCAGATGAGAGTGATTCGAGGAAATGTTGGAATCATTGTCATGCAATTGTCTATGGAGAACCATGGTCATCTGCGGGACTATTATCTATGATATGGGTCATAGGAGAAAAAATATCYTCTAATTACSTCTAGAGGGGGTAACATCTAGCTCCAACATGGGGACATGTTCTCATTGTAGAKTTCATCATAACCTTAGMAATATATTTAACTCAAGACTTACACTTTGCATCAATCTAAGAAAATATTGTTACATCTCACCATATCACCATTATAAATGATATGATCCCCCCAGTATATGAAAAATATAAATGAAATGTGGCAAAAATCTTTATTTCATCACACATACATTTTCATTTATTTATTTTTAAACAAAACTAAATAAAAAAACAATTAACTATAAATGCATAGAGTCAAGTGATAAMTAAAAACAAACAAGTAATAAAGCATGATCAAGATGCATAAAGGAAACACACAACATGGCCTACAATTGTCCTACTCTATTTGAAATAAGAAAAAAAATGCTAGGTAAAATCATACAATCAATGAAGCCACCCCAACATCTCATTGATGTCGAAAGTTGTACTCTTGTTCTTAGTTATGAACCAAAACAAGTACATATCAAGTACAAAGTGATCATGAGATGGTAGAGACATTACATCATGAACAAACATAGAAACCAACTCACGACGATGAAGAGGAGCAACAAAATCATGCCAAGATTGGCATGTGCATCTACAAGCTTGGTCTATCTTTGAATGGGGTTTTAACATAATAGTGATGGCTCCTCCTTTCCCCAAGAAAGGCCTTCATAATGTTTCCCTTGCATATCATAAGGTTGATCCACGTACTTCAAGAAATTGCCACCTTGTCACTCCCCAAGGCTTGATATGGAATCATAAGGGATCTAAAGAATACCTCATGGTTACCTGACAAATATGTGGATGAAAATGGGGTGTAATTCATATCTTGAAAAGAAAAAATGATCTTGACTTGGGGCTTGTTTTCATTCTATGTGTGGCTAGAAATTTCTATAGCAAACCATAAGTTGAAAACAATTTTTCCTCATATATATTTTAGCACCAAAAAAATAATTCCCAACTATATCTCCAATGACATATTGAGGACAATATGAATAAAAATATGGTTGGAAATTTCTACTATGAAATACTTGCTTCCATGTGTGAATCATAACCCCATAAGAGTGCTCTAATGTTGATTTGATACATGAATGTTCACCAAAATCTAAGCATAGGGGTGGCTGAAATTTTTCTAAATTTTTACCTTCATAAAATAGCTCCAATTTCTCAAAAGAACATGAATCATACCCCATAGAATATGGCCTGAAATTGCCATGATAATAATGTAATCAATCAGCACTAGATGGTTGAAACAAATATGTGAAAATATCATCTTCATGTTGCCAAAAATATGCATCATTAGTGTACATATATGGATGGAAGTGATGATGAAATTTCCTAGAAATGATGGTTGTTCCAAAGGAAACAATTATGCAATATTGACTCTAGAATCATCATGACTATCATAAATAGGATCACCATCAAAATGAAAACCACTGATATCCCTCTTATGCCACCTAATATATATAAGATCATAAATATTTTCAATCTCATAACCATCATGTTTTTCACCAAATAAGAAATTGACTAAGATCCATTGGTTTCTCTACAAATTCGTCACTTTCCAAATCATCAAAGAATGCATCGCATAACTCAAAAACTTTGAAAGGACTACAACATACCACACCCTTGCCTTTATGTGAAGGAGAGATGGAATTTTGGATTCCCTCATCTCCATTAAATGGAGGAGAAAATACCTTCTCAAACTCATAATTACTTGAGGACTTTTCTTCAAATTCAATCTTCTCAAAATCATAAGAATAAATATCATCAAATTCATAATTTTGAGAGGATATAAGGCTTATTGAATTATCATCTTCATGAAGGGGAGTGCTCTCTCCAATAGGGTCTTCTTCATGGACTTAATCTTCAATATGATGTGCTTCATCAAAGACTTCTTCTGCAATGGATTTATGAGGTGGCTCTTTCTCTTCTTCAAATGTTTTATAACTTCCTTCATCGTCATGCTTTTAATTCTCTAGGCCTTCAATGGGAACCTAGAGTGTTTTATATTCAAAGTCCTCATCAAAATCTTCACATATGGAATGATGCATTTCTTCATTAAAAATCTCTTGGTCTTCAAGGTGATCTTCATCAATTCACTCCTCATGTGCTTGATCTTTGATTGGGTCAAAAGGAGCTTCTTCTTCAATTTCACTGAGATCATGACCATCAAACCTAAAGTATCGTGGCATGCCTCTTCCCAAGCATAATGAATCTTCAAGGAAGCGTCTCTCCATATCAACATACATGTACTTGTTTTTTTCATATTCAATCTACAAATATGGGCTCTTTTCTTCAATAGTGGCCTCATCAACTTTAGTAGGGTTGGAGAAGAATTCTTCTTCTTAAAGGGATTCCACAAGATCCTAAAGAATGTCTTCATATATCTAAAATCTAGGGCCCCGATGCTTGAGAATTTTCTCAATGAAATATCTAATAGAAGATGTGATCTTTGGGCTACAAGAATGCATGATCTAATCCCTTTGTCTTTCCTTCGGAGAGTAAGAAAATAGTGTCATCAATGTTCTCATGTATCACATTGATTTTTGAAGTATATTTCAAAAATTTCATATCATGAGAAGTGGCCAAAATAGGATAACCATCAAATGTTGGACAATCTTCCAACCAATCTAGAGAATAGTGATTTGGGTACCTAGGAATCCTCTTGGCATCAATATTTCTATATACTTCATGAAATTCCCATGGAGCCATTTTTCATCACATATAATTTTCCAACATGAGAGCTCAAATCTGATAACAAATTCAATTTCGTACCTTGTCAAAATATAGAATTGTGGAGTCACTGAGGAGAATCTTCGGTGCCTTCACAATGATACTTGTTTCACCCTATAAACACAAAGTCTTCAAAATTTACATAGGAAAAATGGTTTCTTCCCTCAATGGAGTCATCAAATGAGTAAACTTAGATAAGGCTTCGGTTTCTATCCATAAAAAAAGATTGAAGAATATACTTTAGATATCCAAGGAGAAAGACTCAATTCTCCCCAACAATAGTGCCAAAATGTTATCACACAATCTTGCACCCTAATGCAAAGCCTTCAAAAGATATAAAATGAGTGGAACATTATAAGTGTTACCACTATCAGGTTAGGAAATTTTTTACCTTGTTTTAGTGAAGCACATAGCCAACACAAGTGAGGATTTCCTAGTAGACTATATGGTTCCTAAGACAAGACACAATCAAGTCTAAGGTGTCTTATGTAGCTACCTAATTTACCGCCAATTTATTATGAAATACAAGTCAAAGAATATGTGGATACTTCAAGATAATTTTTTAGATTTAAGATATTCAGTTATATGGATGCTTTAGAGGGTTTATGATGTGATTACTATGTAAAACATGTCCCAAAAAAAATACAAATCTGAAATATTACCCTAGGCTATCATACAACTTGTAATAAAGATAAATAAATTTCATAGTATCAATACAATTTTATCCCCTTAAATAGATTATAATCAAGTGAAATTTAGGGGTAAAACTAAGTTTTCAAGTAACTTTTTAATTATGAAAATTTAATACCACCCAAAAATACCAAGACGTCCAAGACCAAGATGTCCAACCCTAAAAGGATGCAATAAAAACCATCTAGGGAAAGGTTCCAAGAAAAATGACTTTTAGGTCAAAATATGTGGGGAAATCCTAGACATCTAGGGGTTTTGATGGTTGAAAATTAAATATAAGATATTAAAAATCTAGAATTACCATAAAATAGAAATAAAATTTGAGTTTTAGAATTTGTGATTGACTAGATG
>ML815127.1:28491-63301 GCA_009831015.1 Picea engelmannii
GACAACTGAATGAGGAGGGAAACATCCTTGAGAGTACTAGCCATGATATCACATGTGGAATTGATGAAGTGGACATGTGAGGTGGAGCTGAGATGTTTTAGTGAAGAAAATATGAAGCTTTCTTAGCAAGCTTACCTATACTTATAAACATGAGATACACCTACCAACATGCACAGATTGGTATGGAGCCACGTGACTAGTAATGAAAGTAAAAGAGGTGGTTGAAAAAATTAATAACTACTGAAAATTTGGTATCTTGAAGAAGGCAAGGGGTTGATTGAATGAATTGACGAATAGGACACCACGGATTTACCCCTTCTGGGATTCATACTTCGGACAACAAGTCATGTTTGACAGAAGCCACGAGAATCATTCCCTTGTGGTATCATAGATTGGCATAGGTGTGGCATACTGTAGGAAGGCACTCTGTAGTATGGCCTAAGGTTTGGGAGGAAAGGCGTCATCTCTCAGTCAATTGGTTGCTGATATTTTCCCTGAACATATAAGTGTTAAATTTGGCTTGTTTATTGTCTGATAATAATGTAAATGTGTAGTTTCTAGTTTAATGGGAAAATATGAATGCATGTGAATGGATGAATTAAAAGCTCTGAGTAAAATGTAATGTGTTCTTTATTTCCATCGTCATTCTATTGAATTCATGAAGTCAAGTGAATATTTTTTGGTGTTGTATATTCCTGGAAGTCGTGTTTCTTTAGAGGAAAGTTTGCAAGATATGGACAAAACTTTGTTTAGGAGATGACACGAGTATTCCAATCTCTGAGAAGTTTTGCGTAGAGTAAGAAGCCCCAAGTCTTGTTAGAACCTCCTATCCTTAAGTGGAAATCTTGCAAGATATGCAAGAACTTCACCATCAATAAGTTTAGAAGTACCATAATGGTCTTGGAGTGACTTATGAACCCTTGAGGATTTGACGAACCTTGAGGGGATGGTCTGTTAGAACCCAAAATTGAATAAGTCCCAAGTCGGATCGTCTTCTTTACAAAAAAATGTGTTTTGAGTCGGAACGACTCTTAACCGTCGATTCCCTACGATGAATGTACCTGATTCAATATTCGTGAGAAAGGTCTTTGAAAGTGACCAAGGTTGGGAGTGAGGAACCCCGATGACGATGAGAAGAGGCCATAGAACTTAGATCTGTCGAAGGATCCATCTTCACCATTGGATCCGCGAGATCTATCTTGACGAAGAAGGGTCCTGATAGGTTAGAATTGTGGAGTCGATGAGCTAGGTGGTAAGTGCCACCTCAGTGCCACATCGAATGATGTGAGTCATAGGTATCCATGTAGATGACACATGGAAGTGAGTTAAAAAACATCGAGAGTTCATAACTCTAGATATCAAACTCGAATTTGGGAAAGATTATTGTCGTTGGAAAGCTCTTGAGGAGAACAACCTAATTATGGGGTGTATTGCTCGAAACAAAGTAAGTTGAAGAAGAGGAATTTTTTACATCCCACCAGCCTAAGTGAGAGTTAGGAGGTCGAGTGTATTATAGAGTGATATAAGAGAAGAGTTCAAACTCTAGGCTTGAATGGGATACCGAGGCCGCTTAGAATTGTTTTAGAAGTTTTAATGATGCTTGGCATGTGTGTTTTAAATTGGTGATGTAATTTCTAATAAGGGTTGTTGTTTCAACATGTAGGATGTAATGAAGGACACAATATGAATGGTGCAACATAACATGGAAGACACATCACATCTCATAGATGAGGAATCTGATGATCGAAGGGACATGGAAACCCCTCCAGATTTGATGGCCACTGTTAGAAGCTTGAAGGAAGATAATGAGAGGTTTATGAGAGACCATGTTGAGTAGGCAGAGCTAGTTAGTGCAGTGTTACTACAAAGTTTGTATGAAATCCAGAAGCATCTCCAGCAAGGACCTAGTAATGCAGAGTTGCATCAGTCAAAAAATTTGAAGACCTCTTCATATGCCCAAAGGCATGGATTAATTCATAGCAATGTGGGGAGAATTTATTAAAGGATAAGAGTGGATTCCAAAATAAGGGATTCAATCCATCTCCATACAAGAATTCTAGGAAGGGTGCATAGTTTGGTCAGCCAAGCAGAAGTGTGCACCAACATAATTTTCCATCTCAAAGTGGAAATAAGCCAGCAGAGCACGCAAGAGAAAGGGTAAAGGAACCAAAGGAACTATACATTGTTGGGGTTGTGTAGAACCACATTTGTTGAGGGATTTTCCTCACAGATAGCATGACAAAAAGAAAGCATATCGTGTACAATAAGCAACTATAGTCAATGATGTGGCTAGAAGTGTGCCAAGGATATATGGAGATGTGAAGAATCGACACGAAGACCACCAAACATTTTTGGTGGAGCTGGAAGGTATAATTTCCAAGCAACCTATTTCTATTTTAATTGACCCTGGATCTAATATTAGTTATATCTCACCACAAGTTGTTGAATCATGTGCCTTATAGGGGAAGAAACATGCAAAAGCATGGTTAGTTAAATTCATCACAAGTACTAAGAGAAAAATGGTCGAGGTCATAGAAGGTTGTCCATTTGATATAAGTGGACTTTTTATGCAAGAAGCCTTGAATATCATACCCCTAGGATTATATGATGTGATGCTAAGCATGGATTGGTTAGCCACCAACAAGGAAAAGTTGAATTGTTATGAGAAAACTTTAGAATGTGAAGATGAAGAAGGCAATGCAAGAGTTATGCAAGGCATTAATAATCCAATTTCAATGACGAAGATATCAGTGTTGCATATTAAGAAGTTTAGTTGGGAAGGGTGCCCCTCATATGTTATACAGGTGCTTAAATCAGTAGAGAACAAGGAGTTGAAAGTTGAAGATCACCCAGTGTTGTGGGAATTTAAGAATATATTTCTAGAAGAGGTACCTGGACTACCTACAAGGAGAGATCTTTATTTTTCGATAGATCTCATACCTAGAGTGGTACCAAAATAAAAAGTACACTACAAGATGAGTACACCATAGTTGGTGGAGCTGAAGTTGTATCTGAAGGAAATGTTGAAAAAGGTTACATCAGGCCAAGTGTTGAACCTAATTATTTTCGGCACGAAATGAGAGAAGAGATATAATAAAGAAATGTACAGAGATATCTCAGATACCCAATAATATAACATAAATGTATCAGAGATGAAACCATAAACACAGAGATACAATAATACACAATTTTCTATTAATGAGCGAAAATGTACAAAGACTTTAAAAATACAAAGTGAAAGACTCGCTAGAATGGTAGCAGCTTATCTCTGAGAAGAGATGTGTTCGTTACTCGCATTCGCAAGAAGATGATTTTATAATGAGGCTCCAAAGGCCTTTTTATCATAAAGAAAATCCAAAACCCTAACCCCAGAAGATGAAAAGCCAATAGTTTTGTGGACCCCGTTTTGCGTAGTTTGGTGTATCAACTTCCCGGGGGCGTAACTTTGGCATATGATCTCTGTTTAGGGCGCATGATAACTCGTTGGAAAGGTATCATCAAGGAGATTAATTTTGGGGGATAAATATGAGCCTTTGGCTATCATTGAGAAGCTCGATCCTGAAAAACCTTCATTTAGGCCCTCAAAATGGCCCCGAAAGTTAAAAACTGCTAAAAATAGTAAATTGCCAAAATTGTCAGAAAATTGTTTTGAGCCAGATGGAAAAGGTGGGTGCCCACCGATATCCACACGAATCAAGTGTGTCCCCATGGGGAACACCAGCCTTTTTGGTAAAGAAGAAGGATGGAACCTTAAGACTGTGTATTGATTACAAGAAGTTGAACAAAAAGACCATCAAGAACACGTATCCTTTGTCTAGTATTGATGACCTCTTTGATCAACTCAGAGGAGATGCAATGTTTTTAAATATTGATTTAAGGTATGGATATCACCAAGTCAAGATTAATGATGAGGACATTCATAAGATAGCCTTTAGAACGAGATATGGGCACTATGAGTTTGTAGTGGTTCCATTTGGGCTTACAAATGCACCGACCACTTTCATGTGTTTAATGGATAATGTGATCAACAAATATATAGACAAGTTTGTATTGGTGTTTATGGACAATATTTTGGTATATTCTCAGATTAAAGAAGAGAAAGAAGAACATCTCAGGATGGTGTTACAAGTGTTGAGAGAACACCATCTTTATGCTAAGTTTAGCAAGTGTGATTTATTTAAAAAGGAAATCTAGTATTTAGGCCACATAATCTCAACAAAAGGAGTGGTAGTGGACCTTGAAAAGATCAAGGCAATCATGGATTGGCCTGCCCCAGGAATGTACTAGAAGTGAGATATTTCATGAGATTGGATGGGTATTATAGAAGGTTTATAAAGGGATTTTATGAGATAGGTAATCCCATTACCTCATTACAAAGAAAAGGGAAGAAATTGGTATGGTCACCAGGGTGTGAAGACAACTTCCAGCATGTGAAACATCTTTTGACTAATTCCCTTGTTCTAAAAATTGCATACCCTGAAAAGGATTTCTTGGTTTACACTGATTCTTGCAAAGAAGGACTTGGTGGGGTTCTTATGAAAGAAGGGAAAGTGATTTTTTATGAATTACGAAAGATAAATTAACATGAGCAGAAGAATGTCACTCACAATCTAGAGCTTGCAGTGATAGTGCATGCGTTGAATATGTGGAGACAATACTTGCTTGGAAGAAGTTTTTTTTTTATGAAAAACCACTGTGGGTTAAAGTGTTTGTTCGACCAATCAAGGTTGAATTCTAGACAGACCAGGTGGATGGTGCTAATCAATAGGTTTGATTTTGAAATCAAACATATTAAAGGGGAAAGAGAACAAAATTGCAGATGCACTCAGCCAAAGTGTACATACTATACACTTAGAAACAACAAGTGTAGGAGAGTCTGACATCAAGCAAAGGATTAAAAACCTCTTTTGAGGAGATGATTTATTCACCCAGGTAAAAGAAGGGTACAACAAAAATCCAGGGAGAGAAAATATGAGGGATATCAGATTTCAACTGATGAGTTGTTATTGTATAACAACATGTTGTATGTGCCTAATTCAACAGATTTGAGGCATCTGGTTATGGATGAGTTCCATAGGATACCTTATGCAGGTCACCCTGGTTATCAAAAGATGGTAATAGTAGTAAAGAAATTGTATTACTAGCCTAGAATGAAGCATGACATTGTCGAGTACATTGTTAAATGTTTAGAGTGCCAACAAGTGAAAGTTGACCACATACATCATGTTGGTCTATTGCAACCTTTGCAAATTCTAGAATGGAAGTGGGAGACAATATCCATCGATTTTATTACTGGTCTACCAAATACAATGAAGCAACATGACGTAGTCATGGTTGTTGCAGATAAGTTGAGAAAGGCAGTCCATTTTATTCCTATTAAGTCTACTTTTAAGGCCATAGATGTTGCTAATATTTTTATAAAAGAAATTTTCAGATTGCACGGTCTTCCCAAGACCATAAACTCGGACACAAATGCTAAGTTCACCTCAAGTTTTTGGAAAATTTTGTTTGCAGGCTTGTGAATGAAATTGACATTTAGCATGGCCTACCATCCTCAAATAGATGGTCAGACCAAAAGAGTGAATAGAGTGATAGAGGACATGTTTAGGATGCATGTTATGCATCAATGCAAGCAATGGAAAGAATATCTACCCCTGGTAGAGTTTTCCTATAATAATGGTTATCGGGTGTAACATACCCAACCACTAGTAGGTTGACCACGCTACTCCAAATCACACTTCTTTAACCAGTTTTGAAATTCAATAATAATTAATTTGAAATTAAGCATGAAAGAATAAAATAACCACACAAACAATAATCAAGATTCTGCTAAACCATCCAAGAAATGAACAACGTTCCATGCACAACAAAGACCAGCAAGCATGCACACAAAAATAAATCTCAGAGATAAATATACACAACGGAATATAATTTATGCAGAAAACACAAAGATAATTTATCTTTAATTAAGCCATCACCAATT
Source organism: Picea engelmannii (assembly GCA_009831015.1). NCBI lineage: Eukaryota > Viridiplantae > Streptophyta > Pinopsida > Pinales > Pinaceae > Picea > Picea engelmannii. The sequence goes on from ML815127.1 coordinate 34,475, forward strand.
GGTTTTAGATCAAGGACGTTACTCCCAACCATAGACATTGATTTTCTGATTCTCAACAATAGGTGACCCTTGAGTTAGGGCTATGATTTCACAAGGACGAGTCCTAGGACATATCTAAAACACACAGTAGTTGGCTAATTAGCTCTTAGGTTTTTCCAACCAAAAAAAAATCCTATTTTCCATCTCTCTTTCCCCTTCAGCCTACACAACCCAAAGAAATGAACCCCTTTCTCTGCCATGGAGTCCCTCATAATGTTTTGTTTCTCTCCAAGGCTCCAATGTTATTGGTCAAAAAAATCCATGCTGGAAACTCCAAGGATTCTCAGTTGTGACAATTCTTGGGAACTACCATCAATATCATGCACACAAACATCCATTCCCTTCTGGAATGATCAATAAATCCTCACAACCATCTAGCAATGGCTCTCTTCCTCCAACCATTTGTTTCCATGCTCAGACAAAGAGCAGACGAATTAGCAATAGTGAAATGAGGAATTCTCAAAATGAAATGATTAACCAAGAACAACCCCCAAACATCCCACAAGCAGGGTTTATATATAATTACAAGAACCAAGAACCACATTCTCTCCCCAAGAAGCTCATGTAACTATTTTTCTCAATTAAAGTCAAAATGGGTAAATAAAGTATAATTAAAAATTTTAGCCCCTTTAGACCCTCTCTCGTGGAATCTGTTATCACCATTAAAATTTTCGTGTGAAATTAAGATTCCAAGACTTAGTGCAGTGCTAAATTGGTGTGGAGGCTTGACAAACTAGAGATGGGACTAAATCTAGCGGGAGAACAGAGTTCATGGGACCCGATAGGTCACAGATCGCAAGAACCCCAGATCGACGGTCGTAGATCATTTCGGGAGGAGAAGTTGCGCGGAGGATAATTCCCGAAAGAGGGCCGAAAACTAAACCATGGTTTTCTGTCAGTACCACGTGGTGCCATTGGGTGCATTTCGAGGCGAGAAGCGGTTTTCCCCAAACCACTTCCTCGCACCCCCGAAATCAGAAAAGTGTATAAAATGCATTTGTCATTTATTTTATTATTTTTCAAAATACTGGAACGTTTGAAAGTTTGCGCGACCACCCTCATTCGACTGTGGCTTCACAGTGTGCCATTGCCAGCCATTTCTGCTCATTTCCATGCATTTTTCATCGCCGCCATGGACACTATCATAACTTCAGTAGTAGAGAAAGACCCTGTGTTGAAAGAATAAGCCCTAATTGACCGAGATTCAGACGTTTTCGACACCGAAATTTCCATTTCACCCATCTCTGTGTCCAGAAGTGATCTGTCTGATAATGTAGGGAAGCATATACCATTCCTTGAAGTAGTCCATGACACTATAGTCCCTTATGTTGTCTAAGCCACTTTCCATTTTCCCAAATCCATAGGTTGTTGTGCAAAGCAGTATTCATAGGAAGAGAAAGTCGTCTTAAATAAACATGGGTCCAGAGTCTTTCTCTGCAGAGTGTCACAGACCCCCGATCCTCGAGCCATGATCCGCACAGGATCGTTCTAAATTCTCCTCGAGCCGAAGCGGCTCCCTCGGATCCCTATTGGAACCTAAAATTACACAATCCATAGGTCCTTTGTGAAAACTTGCCCTGCGCCACTTAACACCAAGCACGAGCCTTACATCTCCATGCGACTGCAACCGAGCCTTAGCGCAAGTGCCTTTCGCAACTTGCGAGTTCGTGAGTCGAAGACCCTCGATTCCTCTTCCTCCAAACGCCAATACTTGAGATGCGATACAGGTATGGCTCCTTCCTCACTAGCGCCTCTACAAGCGACCACCGGCTAGGGCCTAACTCTAGCACCCCTCACAACTCACAACTTCGCGAGTTGGAGTGTTGAGCCCTCGTGCTCCTCCTTTGTGAAACCCCGAAGCACGATAAGTCAGTGATGGGTTGACTCCTTCCAAGGTGACGCGTGTATGCCACATATCGCCTACTTCCGTCTTTTTTGTGCACTCTATGTTTGTGCCACTTGTCAACCACACGGTCCCCACCTAACGGATGTGACACGTGTTCGCCCAAGCCCTCGGTGCTCGACACTTTTCGACATTAGAAATCAAGGTGAAACTCCTTCACCCTCCGAAACCCCGATACACGATGTAGCGAGGCGCCAAATCTCATGGCTCTCCTTTCTCCTCGATCGACGGTTCAGGTCGAATCACAATTTCGCGATTTGGGGTTTTGTAGCGCAAAGAACTCCGCCTCCCAGCTCACGATACCTGAATTCGCGAATCGGATCGACGGTCCAGATCTATCCTCCTTGCACGCTATCCTCCTGCTTCCTGGACGTAGATTCAACAGTCTAGATCTTCTCCTCTCAGTATCGATCCAATGACTACTGTTGCTCCTTCCTGAGCACACACTCTCTCCGAGCCTTGGAAGATTTTGAATGCTTCAAAGGCTGAAACCTTTGTTCTTTATCCCACGAGTCCACAACCTTTAGTCTCGCCTGCGTTACTAAAAACTCTACCCTCCTGAGCTTTGTTCACTCTGAAACCTCAAGAGGTTTCTCGACCTCTGCACTCCTTGCAGGGTCCCTGCACACAACTGTGCTATCCGTCCTGATCTTTTCCTTCTCGAACCTCTAAGGGATTCAACCCTTGCCTTTTCCTTCAAATGGAGATTGGTGCCCTCTTAGAAGCCTCCCGTTCAAGCACTCCTTACTGAACCGAAAGAGTATTTAATGACTCTGTGAATGTCTTCCTCCTTGACACTTCTCCTTCCTCTGAACTCAGAATAGAGTTCTTCTGTGCACTCTATGCACTTCCTCAATGCCCTCCTGGTAGAGCTTCCACAGAACCCTCAGTGATTCTGTTATCTCTATGCCTTCCTTCACATAGTCTTACCTCCAAGGTGTTAAACAACCTTGAGGTTTCTCCCTAGGTCTAATACTTCCTCTGGTGCGCCCTCCTGGCACAAATCTGTCCAAATTCCATAGAATTTAGAAGTTCACTCTTATGCACTGGCTTACAGAACCCGCAGTGTTCTGTCATGCAACCTCTTGCATGAAGCCACAAATAACTAGACCTGGAATCAAAGAACCCAACAGAAAACAACTTCTATCTGTAAATTGCAAATGCAAACTAACACACATATACAACATATCATAAATGCATAAAGACATTCATCAACAAACACAGAATAACATGCAGGGAAAACTGCTCTGATTGTATTAATATGAAATGCCTCTTTACAATGTGAGCCCGGACTGCAATAGAGTAACGACTTTCTCTACTCTCTAACATATTCTCTATTCTACTCTTCCCTTCTATCTAGATACAAAGAAGAGATTTTTACCAAGAGGGGCTCCTCAAGCTCTTCCCTCCATCTCACCAACTCTCATTAATTTACATTCAATTACATTGAATGGTTGTCTTGTCCGAATCAGATCTAGATCTTAGCCTTACAACCATTAAAGACGGTTTCTAATCATAGCTTGTGCACATGCATGGCTTTGGCTCTTCGGCCTTACAAACATTTAATACAATTTTTCAAAATTTGAAAAACGAGAGGGTTGTGCCTCTCTCCTTCCATTGAATGCGCGCTTGATGTGCTGGCTAGCTGGTGCTTGATGACATTGGAGTGATGCTCCTGCATCATACTCCTCAGCTACAAAAAATCATGAGCTCCTTCTCATGAGCTTCCCAGCATCGCTGTTGAAACCCACCTGGATCCCAAACAGTGCTCTGGAGTTGTCCATCTGATCCACTGCTTCGTTGTTGTTGCTGCATCTGTTTCCCTACTGCTATGGAAGGTTCTCCTCTTCTCAACTCCTCCTCACTGGTAGTTTCTGCTGCTGACCTCAACATCAACCTTTTGATTCCATGAATTACCTCATCCACCTGATTTAGTGGTTGGCTCTCTTTATGCAGTCTCCTTGGCTGCATTTCTTCGTCCTTATCAGTGGGAAGATCAACTAGATCCCCCATACTATTTTCTTCCTCTGTGGCCTCATCTTTCCACTCTACTGCAAAATTCAGTTCTGCAGTCTGATCACTGAGTCTCTTTTCAGCTTCCCCTTCTGACAGCTTTGCTTCTGCCAATTCTCCTGCTGGTGCATCTCTAGCTTCCTCCAGCTGCTCCTTAGACTGGAATTCTGATTCACCTTCTGCTACAGACCTCAGCGCTGCAGTCATCATCTGTTCAAATCCCTGGCTAAAATTTTCGAGCAATTTCTCCGAATGCTCTTTTTCTAAAATCTTCATGACTGTCTGCTCATGGCAGTCATCTACTGGTTCTGGATGGTTCAACCAATCCTCCAACATTTCTAACTCCAACTCCCATGGAGTGAACATCTTATTTACATGCTCCTCTTCTTTTCCTTGGGCAACTTCTGATATCTTCTCCTTCATCATGACAGTCTCTGATGGCTATNCTGGTTCTGGATGGTTCAACCAATCCTCCAACATTTCTAACTCCAACTCCCATGGAGTGAACATCTTATTTACATGCTCCTCTTCTTTTCCTTGGGCAACTTCTGATATCTTCTCCTTCATCATGACAGTCTCTGATGGCTATCGTTCCTTTTTCGTACCTGCATCACAGACACAGTTAAATTTAAAATCATTTGGCCCCATGGCCTCCTTCTCAGATTCTTGTTGCACTATACTCTCATGCACAACGCTTGTATTAGCATCTACTGGACTATTTGGAAGGAATACTCAAATTCCCCCAATCATCAGAATACTTTTCTGACCTTCCTTCTCTGTCAGCTCCTCTTGCTGATATGAACTCACCTTTGAGTTCATCTGCTCTCCCTTGCCCACTTGGCAGTATGGGATTTTTCTGCTGCCCACCTAGAAGTCTATGAGATCAATCGATCCCATCTCCATCAGCACTCCTTGCTAATATGAACTCACTTCTGAGCTCCTGAGACTTTCAAATAGTCTCATCTCCTTCTCCCTGCCCACTTGGAAGATTGGGAATTTTCTGTTTCCCACTCGACAGTCTATGAGATCCTCCAACGATCTCATCTCATTCTCAATGTCACTGAGATTTCTCCCAGTCTCTGATTCACAAGTGTGAACCACTCCTCCTCTGTCACCGAGGCTTATAATATGCCTCAACCATTTCTTCAGCAGTCTCTATTTCCTTCGGGCCAATAAATACTGAACTGGCCACTCTACCCTTCTCTTTATGGGCCATTCATATACCCAATGCGGCTTTGCATCCTGCTGCATCCGCAGTGCAAGCTCTTCCATTCTCTCCCTCACCTCAACGAGTTCTTTATCCACTTCATATTTTCTCTGATGCTGGTGGTTCTTCTTTCCATCGCGTCCATGGCCTTCAGTAGCCATCTTCTTGTTCTTGTCTTCCCTCATGGAAAACTTGTTGCTGTCACTCTACAACCATGAGTGCTTCCAACCTTTCCTACAGTCCTCCTGATTGTCCATTGATTGATGTTCACCTTGCAACAATCATCACAGAGCTTCAACACTCTATCTTCCTTTTCCTCTGGCTCCCTCTGCCTGTAATACACAGACAAAATCAAGCTTTGATACCACAACTGTCGCAGACCCCTGACCCTCGGGCCATGATCCACACAGGATCGTTCTAAATTCTCCTCGAGCCAAAGAGGCTCCCTCAGATCCCTATTGGAACCTCAAATTACACAATCCACAGGTCCTTCGTGAAAACCTTCTCTACGCCACTTAACACCAGGCGCGAGCCTTACATCTCCATGCGACCACAACCAGGCCTTAGCGCAAGAACGTTTCGCAACTCGCGAGTTCGTGAGTCGAAGACCCTCGACTCCTCTTCCTCCAAACGTCGATACCCGAGATGCGATACGGGTATGGCTCCTTCCTCGCTAGCGCCTCTACAAGGGACCACCGACTAGGGCCTAACTCTAGCACCCCTCGCAACTCGCAACTTCGTGAGTTGGAGTGTTGAGCCCTCGTGCTCCTCCTTTGCGAAACCCCGAAGCATGATAAGTCAGTGATGGGTTGACCCCTTCCAAGGTGATGTGTGTACGCCCCCTGTCGCCTACTTTCGCCTTTTCTGTGCGCTCTATGTTTGCGCCACTTGTCAACCACGTTGTCCCCACCTAAAGGACGTGACACGTGTTCTCTCGAGCCCTTGGCGCTTGGCACTTCGCAACTTTAGAAATCAAGGTGCAACTCCTTCACCCTCCAAAACCCTGATACATGATGTAGCGAGGCGCCAAATCTCATGGATCTCCTTTCTCCTCGATCGATGGTTCAGGTCGAATCGCGATTTCGCGATTTGGGGTTTTGTAGCGCAAAGAACTTCGCCTCCCAGCTCATAATACCTGAATTCACGAAACGGACCGACGGTCCAGATCTATCCTCCTTGCACGCTATCCTGCTGCTGCCTGGACGTAGATTCAACAATCCAGATCTTCTCCTCTCAGTACCGATCCAATTGCTATTGTTTCTCCTTCCTGAGCACGCACTCTCTTCGAGCTTTGGAAGATTTCGAACGCTTCAAAGGCTGAAACCTTTGTTCTTTATCCCGTGAGTCCACAACCTTTAGTCTCGCCTGCGTTACTGAAAACTATGCCCTCCTGAGCTTTGTTCACTCTGAAAGCTCAAGAGGTTTCTCGACCTCTACACTCCTTGCAGGGTCCCTGCACACAACTGTGCTATTCGTCCACAGATTTTCCTGCTCGAACCTCTAAGGGATTCAACCCTTTCCTTTTCCTTCAAATGGATATTGGTGCCCTCTTGGTAGCCTCCCGTTCAAACACTCCTTACTGAACCGACGGAGTATTTAACGACTCTGTGAGTGTCTTCCTCCTCGACACTTCTCCTTCCTCTGAACTCATAATAGAGTTATTCTGTGCACTCTATGCACTTGCTCAATGCCCTCCTGGTAGAGCTTCCACAGAACCCTCAGTGATTCTGTTATCTCTGTGCCTTCCTCCGCACAGTCTTACCTCCAAGGTGTTCAACAACCTTGAGGTTTCTCCCTGGGTCTAATACTTCCTCTGGTGTGCCAAACTGGCACAACTCTTTCCAAATTTTGTAGAATTCAGAAGTGCACTCTTATGCATTGACTTACAGAACCCGCAGTGTTCTGTCACGCAACCTCTTGCATGAATCCACAAAGAACCAGACCTGGAATCAAAGAACCCAACAGACAACGACCTCTATCTGTAACCTACAATTGAAAACTAACACACATCTACAACATATCATAAACGCATAAAGACATTCATCAACAAACACAGAATAACATGCAGGAAAAACTTCTCTGATTATATTAATATGAAATGCCTCTTTACAATGTGAGCCCGGACTGCAACAGAGTCATGGCTTTCTCTACTCTCCAACCTATTCTCTTTTCTACTCTTCCCCTCTATCTTGATACAAATAAGAGCTTTTTACCAAGAGGGGCTCCTCAATCTCTTCCCTCCATCTCACCAACTCTCATTAATTTACATTCAATTACATTGAATGGTTGTCTAGTCTAAATCAGATCTAGATCTCAGCCTTACAACCATTAAAGACGGTTTCTAATCACAGCTTGTGCACATGCATGGATTTGGAAAACATTTAATACAATTTTTCAAACTTTGAAAAACGAGAGGGTTGTGCCTCTCTCCTTCCATTGAATGTGCGCTTGATGTGCTGGCTAGCTGGCGCTTGATGACGTTGGAGCGATGCTCCTGCATCACAGAGTATGAACCTTTCGATGAAGAAAAGCTAATTAGGGTCTACAGGGAGTGTCCATTAGAAGTCAAAGATTTGTTTTTACAGACAATTGTCAAACCAGAGAATCTTTCAGAGAGTCTATCTTTGCCAATGAATGTGAGTATAATGGTTATTGAGGTCCAATGGGTTTGTTCCCCGCTGAGTCAAATTTTAGGTATAGATAATGAAAAACATGTGGTCGAGGTCATGCTGGGTTTCCTGTTGACATTTTTTCAGTCAAAGTCTAGTCCATCAGTCCATGTTAGTTTTGTTCAATTCATAGTTGATAATATCCATAAAAAACTAGTGAATTTTCTCTCGATAAGACATTTTAGATATTACACATACTTGCTGAAGATTTTTCTGGAAACAAATAAGAGAGAATTTCCTAAAGCAACATTCATATCAACTGAATGTAAGAGAATCACGTTGCTCATCTTCATCAACAAAGTCATCTCCAGGGTTTACAATTTGATTTTCAACACCAGCCTACAAAGAGTTCTAGATGACATGATGAGCTATTTACAACCAATTCTAGAAAATAGAGTGGGGGACTCGGTACTGTTCATGCATTCAACAATGGTCTGGTTTTATAGTTGTCATGAATCCCCCTATCTTCTGCCTATTTTTCTGACACCCAGAGTCTTTTCCCTTGAATTCATCAGACAAAGAATCATATCTTAGACAGAGCATTTACTAAAATTGCACAAAGCCTTGAACCTCAAATTCCCTTTCATCATTGGACCCTTCATTGTCAAAACGAGATCATGCTTATCTCAAATTTGAGCAAAGCTCAAAGAGTTTGGTTTTGCACAACTGCAGGGAAGAATATATGATCCACATCAGATCATATCCAAGAGAAGATTGATGAACAAACAAGCCCCTTATGAGCATGAACATGTTGAGGGTTTTGATAAGTTGGAAAATCTAGAAGTCTGTGCTGATATGGAAGCAATCTTGCAACCAACTCAAACACAACAAGTGGAGGCAACCCTGCAAGAGAGTCAGACACAACAAACTCCTTAGAAATTGATATTCAAAGTCCCCAAAGTAAGTGTTTACAACAAGAGAAGCAGTTCAAAGGCCATGGACACCAGTGATCAACAAACTACCCCTAAGAAGATGAAGATTACACAGTCCCCAAAGATAGTGAATTTGGAGGAGGAGGAGCCTAAAGAACAAGTGAATATGGATATGCTGGAGAGTGGTACCAACACTATAGACATTTAAAAGGGAAGAAATCTCCAAAGTGAAGGCAGCTCAAGAACCTTCAGCAACAAAAAACACATCTTTGACAAGACATCTGGGGCAACTTATCAATCTAAGGAAGATTTGGAAAAACAATATGCTGAGAAAGCAAACATGGCTATGGGTGAGATAAGGGAGTTAGTCCCTGAAGTTGAAAAGATTTCTTAGCACAAGTATTCTCTGTTCACAGTAAGGGATATTGAGAAGAGGACCTTTAATGTAGTAGTTGCAGATGAAGACAAAGCATCTGAGATCAAGATAAAGTATGACAACATCAGTGCTCCAGACAAAGTCAAATTCCACAGAAATACCAGTGATATGTTGTATCTTGATTACTTGAGTTTAAGCTTGAAGAATTCCAAGCTTTCATCTTATGCAATAAAATTGGAAGGGAAATTGAAGAAAGAAAAATCATCTAGCAGAGCTTGGCAGACTCAGGTCAATAGGTTGGAATATGAAGGTCCTCAAGGGGTGAAATCCTCATTGGAAGATAAAGACAAATTGATTCAAATCTTGAAGAAGAAATTAAAAATTTATGCCACAGAGCATCCACAAACAACCGAATTGGTTTCTCTAGAATAGGAAAAAGAAGCATTTCGACAAGAGGCATTGGATTACAAGGCTAAGGCATTGTAGCTAGAACAAGAAAAGGTGAATTGGTCACAAGGACAGACAGAGTTGTTGAACAAAGTTGTAGTTGTACCTCCTGCTACAGAAGCTGGGCCAAGCACTGAAGGAATTGTTCAGCCTATGGCACAAGTTATCCTGAAGGTAGGATAAATCAAGGGATTAAAAGGGGACATACATAAATTGAAGCAGGAAATGGAAGCAAAGGATGAAAGAATGGCTCAATTTCAAAAGGAGAATCAAGCCTTGCAGGAAATGATAGACAAGTTAAAAATAAGATTAAGAGGCAAAGGATTGTTGCAGAGAGCATACCACATCATCTGGGATTCTAGAGCTGCTGAAGCTACCAAGTTTAGAGTGTATTTAAACTTCATCAATGATAAATACATCATGACCATCAAAGCCAGAAGTAGGTGCACCATTGTGAATGAGACTTTAGCAAAGAAAACATCAGAGTGGGCCCAAAATGCTATAAACCTGTTAAAATCCATCCCTACTGTAGAACTTTATACCATTAGAGTCAAAGATAGAACTACATTGGTCATCTGGGCCAGGAGGGTCATTGCTAAACATAACCTACTGAAATTAGTCCAAACCAAAGAAACACAGATGGAGCAAATTGTGCAAGAATTCAAGGATCTTTTTGAAGAATTGTTTATTAAAGGCTTCCCACCATTTTGGGATGACAAAGGAAAATTACATGATCGGGAAGAATACAACGCTCACCTCACTTAGTGTAGAATGGATCACTCCAAGTTTGAAAACCTGGAGGAAAATCTGAAAGGAGAAACTCTGGTTGAACATCTGATTACAAATTTTGAGATTTTGAATAAGTTTAAAGAAGTGAAAGTTGGACTACCAATCATGACATATGCCTCCTACATTGACTTAAAGATCCTAATCAAAGAAATGATGGATTATGATATCCATTCTGACTTGCAATGGAAGGATATAGTACCATTGGGTAAAACAAAGTGCAGTTTTCCAGGGACCAGTAGATGATGTACATGTGTCATTGAAGATGGAAGATTAGGAAGAAGACCGGAACAAGACAAGTGGAAAAGAAAGGAGATGAAACGTGGGAGGAATTAGAAGCCAGATCATAAAATGTCTCATTTTAATCATTGTAATCGGTTCCAATACCGAAACTGTCTTTGTAGTTATTGTAATCAGTTTTATAAGCTTAAACATTTCATTTCAGTTATTGTAATTGGTTGCACACCGAAGGAACTCAAATTGTATAAGTATTAGAGTTTCCAAATGTATTAATGTTTGCAGAAGTGAAAGGGCACGATTTTAGTTGTTTAGAACTCAATTGTAATTTTTTGAAGATGAATTGAATACATATGCATAAGTCTTTTAAGTTTCCATGAAAAGATTCTAATGGTGGTGATTTGAGTTTTGTCTCCTCTCTTTGTATGTATTTCCTGTATTTCTGATTTCATTTTCACTGTCTTCTATTTAAATTAGATAGTCAAAGGCCCAGAATTCATCTTGTGATGCTCTCGACTGAAGAAATTTAAACCATGTTAAGTTCTTCCTAACTAATTCAGAATTCATTTATTTAATGCTCTGATGTAGTTATATGTTTTCTTTTTCTTCCTACACTCTACAAATTTACAAATTATAACTCATAATTATCACGTCATTTAGCCTTTATCCTCTGGAGATTTCTACAAACAATTCAGTGTTTCCATTCACTTTCAGAGGTTTGAATTTGTATCCCTAAGTGTCCCTCCCCTTCCTTGCCAAGAAATTTATAAAAAAAAACCCAAAACAACAAAACCTAGCCATTGGTTTTCAAAGAAACACCAAGTGACATGAGAGAGCCCTCTCTGAGTTGAGAAGGATAGTACCCAACTCTAAATTTTTTTTGTAGGTTACCTTTGTCGTTTGTTCTATCAGCTGAAGAAATTTACAGAGTGTTAACATTTTGGCGCCGTTGTTGGGGATCGAAAGTGAAATCTTCCCTAGGAAAAGAATGACTTAAAGATTCATATTTGATTCCTGAGGGTGACAGTGAGTCAAACACCTTATTGGCTGAGACTAAATTTACCCTGGTGACTCCATTACAAAGAGATCAGTAGCATAAAGTAGTTTGAGCTAGAAATCCTGGCTCCTAAGAGAATTCATACCAGAAGCAGTGATCCCTATGTCTAATCCTGAGAAGATTGTACACAAAAGAAAAGAAAATCCAATAAGCCCAGTTTTGTGTCCAGACATATATCTATCCTTGCTCAAAGATGGAGTGACAAGCATGAAATACCTTGATTTTGATTTGAAATTTGAGCAAACTCTGTTCAGAACTAAATCTGAGTCTTGTTTGAACAAGATCATTTTTGATGAGAAAAGGCTCCAAGATTTAATTTTAGCTGCCTCTACTAAACCTCTTGTGATTCATACTCAGAACCAACAACCACTTCGAGTCCTTACTACATCGATGGAAGCTAGTTTTTCCCCTCTTGTTCTACCTACCCAGTTACATGATTTTCCCCAGGAGTATATTATGAGGATTAAGTTGTATGATGCTGAAGGCAATGTGTCAGCCGAAAAACATTTAGACTGGTTCAATGATTTTGTAGACTTGGAAGAAGTAGATTTTGAAGATGAAAAAATGAGGTTTTTGCACAAGTTTTAGAGCTCTCCCAACAACAAGTATCAAAAATTTTGAAGTCAGAAAGTGGTTTAGAGCTCTCCCAACAACAAGTATCAAAAATTTTGAAGCCTTTGAAACAAGTTTTCTTGCAAAGTGGGGTGATAAGAAAACCCCCCTTCAATTGTTAACCCAATATAACAACATGATAAGGTTACCTGATGAAACAATGCAGGAGTTTTCATCTAGATTCATAAAGGTCTATAATTCAATTCCTACTGAAGTAAAACCCCCTCCTAGAGCTACTCAACTTAGATATGTTGATTCCTTTGAAAGTGATTTTGTTGTGTTGTTGAGGGAAAGAATATCTACTTCATTAGATGGTATAATGAATGATGCAATAGAAGTTGAAGTAAATCTAAGGGATTTAGGAAATATCAAATCTAACTCTGAGAGGGACGTGAAAAAGGTTCAAGAGAAGGCACAACCTTCAACCTCACAGTCATCAGAAGCGAGGTTTGAAATGATGATGAAGACCATGGAGAAACTGATGGAGAGGATGTCTTTAGATAATAATCCTAACACCAGAGAACAAGATGATGTTCCACCCAGGAATCAAAGAAGACTAGCAGTTCCACAAATCAGACAAAGAGATCAGAGGAACTGGGGTGATCAAGAAATAAGACCAACTTTTCAAAATAATTATGTGAATGAGAATTATGATGAAAATTTTGAAGACAATATGCATTGTTGTGATGGTGATGAAACATAGGTATTTTTGACTAAAGAAGAACATGACCAGTTCATGGATGCTAATGAAATATTCATGCAAGGGAATGATGAGAGGTTGTCAGTGGAAAGAAAATATTACCAAATAGGGCTGCATAATGCCATCATGCAATTCTAGAAACAATATAATCTTTGAAACAAAAAGGTACCTACAAATCCTCTAAAGGGAAATCTTACCAAAGAATCTCATAATAACATACCTTCTTCAAGTCAGCCTAAAAAGGACTCTACTGCAAAAGATGTTGTGGAGAAAGGAACATAGAAGGAAGAACCCCAGAAGAGAGTACCTGAAACAAGAAAAGAGACAGTCATCAAAGAGGTAGAGAAAACCTCATCTTCCTTTAATTTTGAAAGTGAGATGGTCAAGATCAAAATATATGTACCATTCAATGAGTTGATAAAGAACAGTGAATATAGGAATCATATCATCAATATGCTCAAGATGGAAGAAACTTATGATACTTTGAGTATACAAGATAATCATCCTGCCATCTTGTTTGGCCCACATGTAGAGGAGAGTAGTGATTTTGATGAGGTCCCCCCTTTCTATGTCAGTATGAAGATCCATGATATGACTCTACACAATGCTATGTTGGATTCAAGAGCATCCCATAACCTGATGCCCAAGGTGGTCATGGACCAATTGGTCCTGGACATTACAAGGCCTTACAAAGATTGTTTCTCCTTTGATTCAAGGAAGGTGAAGTGCCTGGGCCTAATGAAAGATCTGGTGGTATATTTGTCTCAAATTCTGTAAAAAAGCATGGTCATGGATGTAGTGGTTTTTGATATCCCTCCCAGGTTTGGCATGTTGTTGTCTAGGTCATGGGATGCAAAGTTGAAAGGGACTATGCAAATGGATATGTCATATGCCACTATCCATGTCTTTGGTCAAGATAGGATATTGTACAGGGATTTTTTTCTTAAATACATGGTCAATAACAAGGCCCAGCCAAATAAAAATCTCATTTACTCTATGGGGACTGAGATGGGGTCTTCCATTTTCTTCAATGATTTTTGTTTTGAAGGGAAAGGGCCAGATTGATATGGATTCCAAAGAAAAATCTGATCAACAGACTGAGAAAATTTCAGAACAACAAGACAGTGCAGAGAATGAGATGTGGAACATGAGCTTCGATGGAGCTTTCAATAGAGAAGGAGAAGAGGATGGTGTGTGGATTAACCCCCCCAGGTTGGACACAAAACTGTGTTCTTATAAACTTTCTTTTAATTGCACAAACAACATGGTTGAATATGATGCATTAGTGTTGGGATTGAAGACTTTGAAAGGGATGGGTGATAAGAGAATAATTGTTCATGGATGTTATAACCCAAATTTTCACCATACATGCTTACCTGGCATCAGGCCATCTCAGATTCCTTCTTTTCCAAAACACTACTGAACAACTCTTCTAAAAAATCCATTTTTTAAAGTCCACGCTAGCTGACCCACTACAACTCGCATGGATCTACAGTGGGCCATCTAGCATGGGCACTGTAGATCCACGCGAGCTGTAGTGGGTCAGCTAGCGTGGACTTTTAAAAATGGAGTTTTTAGAAGAGTTGTTCAGTAGTGTTTTGGAAAAGAAGGAATCTGATATGGCATGATGCTAGGTAAGCATGTATGGTGCAAATTAGGGTTATAACAATGGATATTATGAGTTCATCATAAATCAGGTGAAGGGAATATATCAAGCAAAGAACCCCATATTAAGAGCATATAGGAATATAGTGCTTGACCTTCTTGAAGAATTTTCAGAATATAGTCTCTCAGTGATTCCAAGGGGTCAGAATCAGAGTGTTGATGCTCTAGCTACTTCAGCCTCAGTTTTAAAAATTCTAATCTTTCCTAACAGGGGGTATGAGATTGAGGTCAAGCACAGACCAACATTGCCTGATAATATTAAGTACTGGTAAGTTTTTGAAAATGATAAACAAATAGAATGCTTCCTCAAGATGGAGGATGAATTTGAAAATTTGAATATTGATGAGGAATATTGTGGTGAAGAAGAAGATACAGTTATGTTCACAAATGATGGTTATTTCAAGAATCAAATTGTTGGTAAAGATATAATGTAGCTAAAAAATAACATCATTCCCAAAGGCCTAGTCCCATTGGAGAAACTCTTTGACAATAATGATGTGGTCAGGAGTCCTAAAATTACTGTAAATGATAGAAATGTTGAAGATTTCAACATTGGGACTCAGGAAGATCCCAAGATCATTAAGTTGTCAAAGAAACACAACCTAGAGGTCAACCAAAGGTATATCAATTTGATGAAAGAATTCCCTGATGTTTTTGCCTGGAGTTATGAAGATCTGAAAGTTTATGATACCAAGGTGATTCAACATGTGATTCCAATCAAAGAAGATCATAAACCTTTCAAACAAAAATTAAGAAGAATCAATCCTTTGTTGCTTCCCTTGATTGAGAAAGAGATAAAAAATTTGTTTGAAGCCAAGATCATATTGTCTCTGAGGTTTTATAAGTGGGTGGAAAATCTGGTACCGGTTAGAAAGAAGAGTGGAGAAATCAGATTACGTGTAGACTTCAGAAATTTGAATAGGGTGTCTCTCAAGGAAAAATACCCATTGCCTAAGATGGATCACATTCTACAGAAAGTGGTGGGTTCTGAAAAAATGTCAATGTTGGATGGTTTCTCTGGGTACAATCAAATCATGGTACACCCTGATGATCAGGAAAAGATAACATTTACAACACCATGGGGCACCTTCATGTATGCCAAGATGCCTTTTGGACTCATGAATGCAGGAGAAACATTTCAAAGGGCTATGGATATAGCTTTTGCTAATGAGAAAGATAAATTTATTGTTATTTACTTAGATGATATCACTGTGTATTAAGTTTCCGATGAAGAACATCTTAAGCATCTAAGAAGGGATTTTCAAAAGTGTAGAAAGTTTGGCATTTCATTGAACCCCAAGAAGTCTAATTTTGGCATGGAAGAGGGGAAGTTGCCTTGTCACATTATTTCAAAGGAGGGAATAAAGATACATCCCAACAGAGTTGAGGGAATCTTAAAAATTGGCACAGCCAGAAGCAAGAAAGGAGTGTAATCTTTCCCGAGGAAAGTAAATTTTATGAGAATATTCATCCCTAACCTGGCCAAAATCATAAAGCATATCACTAACATGATCAAGAAAGAAAGTGATATAAAATGGACCCCTGAAGCCAGAAAATCCTTTGAAGATATTAAAGTGGCATTGACCAAGGCCCTAGTGTTGGCCAGTCCTAATTTTGAGAAAGACTTTATATTTTTTTCTTTTTCCTCAGAGCATACCAATGTTAGTGTTTTATTACAAAGGGATGAACAAACTTTTGAGAATCCTATAGCATATTACATCAGGACATTGAGGGATTATCCATTGAAATATGATATCATGGAAAAGCAGGCATATGCACTGGTCAAATCCCTAAAGGATTTTAGAGTTTATATCTTGCATTCTCATACCACTGCCTATGTGCCCAACAATTTTGTGAAAGACATTTTAACTTAGCTTGATCCCGAGGAAAAAAGGGGCAAGTGGATAGTTGTGTTGTTGGAGTATGACCTTGATATCAAACCTACCAAGTTGGTCAAGGGGCAGGGACTTGAAAAGCTAATGGCACAGAAAAATTGTGAGCTCTTGGGAATAAATTTCATTGCTAACTTGTCGGCAGACTCAGAAGAAAAGAAGGTCCCTCAGGTATCTCAAAAATTCCTTGACTCCCCATGGTATGATGATATTATTTTTGTGTTGAGAAATTTGTAGGCTCTTCCTGAATTGAGAAAAACCAAGGCCAAGTTTTTAAAGCTAAAAGAAACAAAGTTTTGCATGGTAAATCAATCTCTGTATTGTAAGGATCCAGGAGGAATCTTGGTGAGTTGTTTGTTGGAGGGAGAAGTAGAAAATACCATCAGAGAGTTCCACAAAGGTGATTGTGGAGGGGACCACTATTGGAACACTACTGTGCACAAGATATTGAGGGTTGGGTTCTATTGGCCTAGCATTTTTTCTGATGTCTACAAATAAGTTTCAAGTTGTCACGACTGCCAATTTTTTGATGGGAAGAGAAAATTGCAACCTTTGTCTTTGAAGCCCATCTCTGTTGAATCACCTTTTAGAAAATGGGGCCTTGATTTCATAGGAGAAATTCATCCACATTCCTCCGCTCAGCACAAGTGGATATTGATAGCCACATATTACTTCACCAAGTGGATTGAAGCAGTTCCCACTAGACAAGCCACATATGATGTTATCATTCAATTTTTGGAGAACAATATTCTGTCGAGGGTTGGGTGTCCAATCAAAATCATTACAGACAATGCAACAACAATTAAGTCAAAGAAGATGGAAAAAGTTTGTAGTGATTACAATATAACTCTTGGCCATTCCACAACTTATTACCCTCAAGGTAATGGATTGGCTGAGTCATCCAACAAGAGCTTAACCATAATTATCAATAAACTACTGGAAGATAACAAAAAGGCTTAGCATAAAAAGATCATCCATGCACTATGGGATGACATGATCACTACTAAAAGGTCTATTGCTACTTCACCCTTCCAGATTGTGTATGGAACAAAGGCAATTTTTCCTATTGCATTAGGATTGCGAGTGATGACATTTCTACATGAGAAGGATGCTGAAACAGACACCACTTGAAGGAGAACATATTAACTGATCAATGTCCAACAAACAAGAGAGAAAGCCTTCAACAACTCTCAACTGCACCAAGACAGGATTAAAAAGGATTTTGACAGGCATATTAAGGAAGATGATTTCAAAGTGGTGGATTTGGTGTTGATATGGGATGCCAGAAATGAAGACAAGGGAAAGCATGGAAAATTTGACCATCTATGGTTGGGACCTTTCAAAATTGTGGCATACCATGGAAATAATGCTTATTTTCTACAGGAAAGTAATGGAGATCTCGTTGGAGGAGGACCTGTGAATGACATGTTTCTCAAACATTATATCGTTTAAATGAATTTTCACCCTTTCCATTCATTGTATATAACCATTTTGTTTTTCATATTGAAGTAGTTGGAATCAAATCAACAAAAATTGAAGCCCGAAGCGAAGGCCCTAAGTTATGTTGAGTAGATTTTGAGTTTTGTGAATAAGATGTTGGTAAATTTAGTTGCAGAGGTAAAATAATGCCCAATGGGTAGGCACTTGGTCTATCGTTATTTTCTACCTCGCTGGGAGGATAACATCCCCAGTTGGAGCCCATGTTATCACCATTAAAATTTTCGTGTGAAATTAAGATTCCAAGACTTAGTGAGGTGCTAAAATGGTGTGGAGGCTTGACAAACTAGAGATGGGACTAAATTTGGCAGGAAGAGGCTAAATCTCTCGGGAGCACAAACTTGATGGGACTCGATACATTGTATATTGCAAGTGATCCAGATCAACGGTCGTAGGTCATTTCAGGAGGAGAAGTTGCGTAGAGGATAATTCCCGAAAGAGGGTCGAAAAATAAACCATGGTTTTCGGTTGGGACCACGTGGCGCCACTGGGTGCATTTGGGGGTGAGAAGCGGGTTGCCCCAAACCACTTCCTCGCGCCCCCGAAATCAGAAAAATATATAAAGGGAATTTGTCGTTTATTTTATTATTTTTTCAAAATACTAGAATGTTTGAAAGTTGGTTCGACCACCCTCATTCGACTGCGACTTCATAGTGCACCACTGCCAGCCATTTCCGCTAATTTATGGGTATTTTTCATTGCTGCCATGAACCCTATCATAACTTCAATAGCAGAGCAAGACCATGTGTTGAACGAAGAATCCCTAATTGACCGAGATTCAGACGTTTTCGACACTAAAATCACCATTTCTCCCATCTTTGTTTCTAGAAGTAATCTGTTTGATAATGTAGGGAAGCAAATACCATTCCTTGAAGTAGTCCAGGCCAGTATAGTCTCTTATTCTATCAAAGTCACATTCCCTTTTCCTGAATTCATAGGTTGGTGCACAATGCAGTATTCACAGGAAGAGAAATTTGTCTTAAATAAACATGGGTCTGAAGTCCTATGTAGGGTAGAGAGTCTATTAATTCAAGATGCCCTCAATGTACTAGAGTATTTCTCCGCAATGTCTGAAGATTTTGATGAAGAAAATCTAATTAGGCTCTACAAGGAGTGTTCATCAAAAGTCAGAGATCTATTTTTACAGACAATTGTCAAACCGAAGCATCTTTCAGAGAGTCTGTCTTTGCCAATGAATGTGAGTATAATGGTTATTGAGGTCCAATGGGACTGTTCCCTGCTGAGTCAAATTTTAGGTCTAGATAATGACAAACATGTGGTCGAGGTCATGCTGGGTTTCTTGTTGGAATTTTTTCAGTCAGAGTCTAGTCTGTCAGTCTGTGTCAGTTTTGATCAATTCATAGCTGATAATATCCATAAACAACTAGTGAATTTTCTCTCTCTAAGACATTTAATATATTACACATACTTGCTCAAGATTTTTCTGGAAACATATAAGAGAGAATTTCCCAAAGAAACATTCATATCAATTGAATGTAAGAGGATCACGCTACTCATATTCATCAACAAAGTCATTTCCAGGGTTTACAGTTTGATTTTCAACACCAGCCTACCAAGAGTTTTGCATGACATGAGGAGTTATTTACAACCAAATCCAGAAAACAGAGTGGGGGACTGGGTATTTTTCATGCATTCAACAATGGTTTGGGTTTATGGTTGTCATGAGTCCCCCTATCTTCTGCCTATTTTTATGTCACCCAGAGTCTTTACCCTTGAATTCATCAGGCAAAGAATCATATCTGAGACAGAGAATTTCCTGAAATTTCACAAAGCCTCCAACCTCAAATTCCCTTTCATCATTGGACCCTTCATTGTCAAAAATAGATCATGCTTATCTTAGATTCAAGCAAAGCTCAAAGAGTTTGGTTTTGCACAGCTACAGGGAAGAATATATGATCCACATCAGATCATATCCAAGAGAATATTGATGAACACACAATCCCCTTATGAGCATGAACATGTTGAGGGTTTTGATAAGTTGGAAAATCTAGAAGTTTGTGCTGATATGGAAGCAATCTTGCAACCAACTCAAATGCAACATATGGAGGCAACCCTGCAAGAGAGTCAGACACAAAAAACTCCTTAGAAACTAATATTCAAAGTCCTCAAAGTAAGTGTTTACAACAAGAGAAGTAGTTCAGAGGCCATGGGCACCAATGATCAATAGATTTCCCCTAAGAAGATGAAGATTACACAGTCCCCAAAGATAGTGAATTTGGAGGAGGAAGAGCCTAAAGAAAAAGTGAATATGGATATGGTGGAGAGTGGTACCAACATTGTAGAATTTGAAAAGGGAAGCAAGCTCCAAAGTGAAGGCAACTCAAGAAACTTCAGCAGTAAAAAAAACATCTTTGACAAGACATCTGGGGCAACTTATCAATCTAAGGAAGATATGGAAAAACCATATGCTGAGAAAGGAAACATGGCCATGGGTGAGATGAGGGAGTTAGTCCCTGAAGTGGAAAATATTTCTCAGCACAAGTCTTCTTTGTTCACAATAAGATATATTGAGAAGAGGACCTTTAATATAATAGTTGTAGATGAAGACAAAGTATATGAGATCAATATAAAATATGACAAAATCAGTTCTCCAGACAAAGTCAAATTCCACAAAAATACCAGTGATATGTTGTATTCTGATTACTTGAGTCTAAGATTGAATAATTCCAAGTTCCCATCTTATGCAATAAAATTGGAAGGGAAATTGAGGCAAGAAAAGGCATCTAGCAGAGCTTGCAAGACTCAGGTCAAGAGGCTGGAATATGAAGGCCCCCAAGGGGTGAAATCCTCATTGGAAGAGAAAGACAAATTGATTCAAAGCTTGAAGAAGAATCTGGAAATGTCTTCCACATAGAATCCACAAACAACCAAATTGGTTTCTTTAGAACAGGAAAAAGAAGCACTTCAACAAGAGGCATTGGATTACAAGGATAAGGAATTGCAACTAGAACAAGAAAAGGTGAATTGGTCACAAGGATAGACAGAGTTGTTGAACAAAGTTGTAGTTGTACCTCCTGCTGTAGAAGCTGGGCCAAGCACTAAAGGACTTGTCCAGGCTATGTCACAAGTTAGCATGAAGGTAGGAGAAATCAAGGGATTAAAAGGTGACATAGATAAATTGAAGCAGGAAATGAAAGCAAAGGATGAAAGAATGGCTCAATTTCAAAAGGAGAATCAAGCCTTGTAGGAAAGGATCGAGAAGTTGAAAATAAGATTAAGAGGCAAATGACTGTTGTAGGGATTCAAACACATCATCTAGGATTCTATAGTTGCTGAAGCTGCCAAGTTCTGAGTTTATTTAAACTTCATCAATGATAACAACAACATGGCCATCACAGCCAGAAGCAGGTGCACTGTTGTGAATGAGACTTTAGAAAAGAAACCATCAGAGTGGGCCCGAAATTCCGTAAACCCGCTAAACTCTATCCCTACTATAGAAATTTAGACCATTGGAGTCAAATATAGAACTACATTTATCATCTGGGCCATGAGGGTTATTGCTAAACATAACTTGTTGAAATCAGTCTAAACCAAGGAAACACAGATGGAGCAAAGTGTGCAAGAATTCAAGGATCTGTTTGAAGAATTGTTTATTAAATTCCTCCCACCATTTTGGGATGGAAAAGGAAAATTACATGATCAGGAAGAATACAACGCTCGCCTCACTCATGGAAAAATTGATCACTCAAATTTTGAAAACCTGGAGGAAAATCTGAAAGTAGCAACCTTGGTTGAACATCTGATTACAAATTTTGAGATTTTGAATAAGTTTAAATCAATGAAAGTTGGACTACCAGTCATGACATATGCCTCCTGCATTGACTTGGAGATCCTAATCAAATAAATGATGGATTATGATATCCCTTCTGACTTGCAATGGAAGGAGATAGTACGGCTGGGTAAAACAAAGTGAAGTTTTCCAGGGACCAATAGATGATATACATGTGTCATTGAAGATGGAAGATCAGGCAGAAGACCAGAATAGAACACGTGGAAAAGAAAGGAGTTGAAACGTTAGAGGAATTAGAAGCCAGAGCATCAAATGTCTCTTGCTAATCATTGTAATCAGTTCCAATACTAAAACTATCTTTGTAATTATTGTAATCAGTTTTAGAAGCTGAAACATTGCATTTCAGTTATTGTAATCAGTTGCAAACCGAAGGAACTCAAATTGTATAAGTATTAGAGGTTCCAAATGTATTAATGTTGGTATAAGTGCAAGGGCATGATTTTAGCTGTTCGGAACTCAATTGTAATTTTCTGAATATGAATTGAATACATATGAATAAGTCTTTGAAGTTTCCATGAAAATATTCTAATGGTGGTGATCTGAGTTTTGTCTACTCTCTTTGTATGTATTTCTTGTATTTATGATTTCATTTTCAGTGTCTTTTGTTTAAATTGGATAGTCAAAGGCCCATAATTCATCTTGTGATTCTCTCGGATGAAGCAATTTAAACCATGTTAAATTCTTCCTAACTAATTCAGAATTCATTTATTTAATGCTCGGATGCAATTATATGTTTTCTTTTTCTTCCTACACTTTGCAAATTTACAAATTATAACTCAGAATTATCGCCTCATTTATCCTTTATCCTTTGGAAATTTCTACAGACAAGTGAATGTTTCCATTCACTTTCAGAAGTGTGACTCCATGGCCCTAAGTGTTGCCAACAAATTTATAAAAAAAACCCCAAAACAACAAAACCTAGACATTGATTGTCAAAGAAACACCAAGTGACATGAGAGAGCCCTCTCTGAGCTGAGAATGCTAGTATCCAACTCTAAAGTTGGTTTGTAGGTTACCTCTTTCGTTTGTTTTATTAGCCAAACAAATTTATAGAGTGCTAACATAATGATAGCCCCCCTATCTCTTGTCCTTTTCCATCTTGCAGCCAGTGATGCATTTTATTAATATATATATATTACATTTCTAGGTACCCCAACCTTTCAACATACCATCTCACTAGCCTAAGTAACATTCACATAACACATTATAGTTCACAGGGATTAAAATCGGGGGTGTTACATCCCTCTACCCTTATTTTGGCACCATCCTCAGTGCACAAAACCATACCGATGTTCTTACAATTCTAGGCACTCTGGCCTTTAATCCGCACAGGAAATCCAACCAATTGCTTATATACATAGGCACTCTGTCCTAAAATAAAACATGCCTACATAGGCATTCTGACCTAAAACNCAGTGCACAAAACCATACCGATGTTCTTACAATTCTAGGCACTCTGGCCTTTAATCCGCACAGGAAATCCAACCAATTGCTTATATACATAGGCACTCTGTCCTAAAATAAAACATGCCTACATAGGCATTCTGACCTAAAACATGTATAGCGATCTTCATAATTTATATTTCTGGCAGCATTTCCAACCATCAAACTCTCCTTCCCTATCATCCTACACAAACCAAAGAAATGAACCCCTTTATCTATCATGTAATTCCTCAGGTTGATCCACTTCTCTTCCAGGATCCAGTGCACTCAACCATGAAGTTTCAGAGTTGCGGCTTCAAGAAATCCATTTGCAACAAGTCCATTGGAATTTCTTCATTCCATGCCTTTGCCATTGAGCTTGATTCTTTATGGTTCTCTTATTACCGAGATTCCAACTTCAATAGTCAACATCTGATATGTATTACACACATATAGTCATCATGAGATATCATCATAACAAATTTCAATCATAATGTCAAATATGTTTTATACAAGAAAACATAATTTCCAAGAACAAGATTCCTGCTCATAATTCATTTGGATCTTGCAACAATACACATCGATATTTATTATCGCTCACAACAATGCCATACCCAAGTCAATTATTCCTGTAGTTTTCTCAGTCTTCACTTAGCCAAACCAATTGTTAGCATATCATAACAATTTTTAACTACAAATTTCCAAATCAATTTTATAAAGGAAAATACAATTCCCCAGCCATGAGGTTTCTACTCATAAGGTTTGGCTCTTGAAACTGTAGACAATAGTCTTCCTCATGGTATTACATCCCTGCCATATCCAAGACCATCCTACCTACAAATTTCTCAATTTACACTCAACCAAAACAAATTGTCAATAATTATTAAATTATAGTTCCCAAAATTATTTTATACAGGAAAAATAAAATTTCCAAGCATGTGATTTTGTTCATGATGTTTGAATATTGAAATAGTAGAGGTCGATCTTCCTTATGGGATTGCATTACTTCCATATCCAAGACTATCCTACCTGCAATTTTCCTCATCTTACATGCAACCAAACGTATTGTCAGTAACTCATGTACAATGGAAACAAGTGATTTGAGAATTGTTTTTAGCTACAATTCAATTACTTCCATCCATATTGACATTAAATGGAATTCAACTATTGAATGGAATGAACCCATCATTATCTACACATGTATTATCAACCAATCTTTTCTTTCTTCTAGCCATCAATATTTTTATTACTTTACTCCCCCGACAAAGTTTTTTTTTGTAACTCATTTTTATGTAATTACTTTAACTTGCAACTTTCTGGTTGCAATATCTAACAAATCCGAACATGTTTTCAACTTAATGAGTTAACAATACTCACATAATTTCAGTTGTTAGCAAAATCATTTCTATGCAATATAATATATACATGAATTCACCAAAATGCATTCAATAATTCCTTTAATACCTCTTGTAACATTTTCAACAACTCCAAAAAGCAATCTCATAATTGTAACAAACAACAATTCAATCACCTTCAACTAGCATTCATATTAAATACAACACCACTATCATTCACTATGCATTTTCAGTGCCACATTCTTTTCATAATACAACAAATAATTACCAATAAATAAAAATCAAGGTGCCAACTCCCATGGTCACATATACACAATGCATCCCTGCATTGACCATATATTACCACATAAATATGTCATGTATTCCACCATAGTTCATAAACATCATCTGAACTCTTACCAATATTGCTTGACTATTTGGATACCTTCCTCTTCAACCCATACACAACACAAGGAAATGTAATTCCTAAGTGATCTTTAGTGTCAGAAAAGAGGTTGGAGTCCAAACATCAACTATACAGGGAAGCCATTGAGCATTGACATAGTGCTATAGTCCTTCCGTATCCAACCATATCATGGTCTCACACGTGACTAGCCCTATGTCTATTCATTGTTATAGAAGTAGTATGTCTCCTGAATTAACCCAATTATGATCCCATAACCAATCATAACACAATATGCAACTAAATTTTATCTAAATGCATTCTATAATTAACAACATTTACATACTCTAGACCTTCGACCATTACATATCAATTTAAATATTGAAAAATTAACTGAATGAATTCTTACCTCAATTCCCTTCAACATTGGAAGCAATCAAATGCATACCTACATGGCTATTATCAACCTACTTGATGCTACCTGATCAACTAGAATTTTTAGAAGCTCGTAGGCTTACTCCTCCATCCTTTTGATCATCATTCCTACCTCCCTCACGGGTCTTCACATAGATGGAAGTCATAAGAAACAACAACATCCACATCCTTAACCATGATATATCATTTTTCCTGAAAACATAATCTATCATTAGTCATACTCAATTAACACAACATCATTATTTCATAATAACATACTATTCTAAGTCCACAAACATACCATATGCATATCCAATAATGTACATATGCAAAAATGCACATCCATATGCACCAATCATTCATTGTTAGCATGCCTACTAATTCATCTAACTTCATTGTATGCATCATGCACTCTACTGCATTTCTATTTCAGTTCACTTATTTATTTATTTATGTTGTATTTGGTTTTCCTTAAATTTCTTTGAATCCTTGTTGCCTTGTGTGCTCCCATTCTTCTCATTTTCACTATTGTTCCCTAGGCTGAATACTTTCCAGCCAAGTTCCACTTGGCCATTTTGTAATCCAACCAATGTGTTCAATTTGCAACAGCTTCTTTTGGGTAGTCATATCCAACTTTACCTTTATGAAACATTCCAACATCTTGGAATGAGGTAACTCACAACATTCCACCACTCTACTAATACAACATCCTCTAATTAACCTACCCATACTCATTCCACATCCCTGTTATTACTTCTATCTATCCATTGGATTACTTCAATTTTTGGAAATAGTTCTCTTCACTCAAGACCATTGTCAATGCAAGTCAATTTTGATTCAATGGCACTTTTCAAGTGAAAGAACCTTTGTTAATATATCCCTGATTTCTCTGCACTATATCATGCTTCCACTGCGAACTCTGATATCGGAAGTGGATTTCTTGCTTTGAGTACATTTAGACAAGGTATCTAAATCATGTCTAGCAAATCCTTCCCAGGAACTCCTGTTCTTAGAACATAGAGATGATTCACACCTCGCCTCCTAGGCTCCTTGTTCTCTTTAACATCACTGATCAAGCTTTGCATCTATCTACACATCTCTACCTTCAAAGCTATGGAGTCTTAATTTTCCTTTGTATGACCATTAATGACATTCTTCACCTGCTAGATTCATGTCCTATATGAGGATTCTTGTTTTTGTGTCTTTCAATTCATTAATACTCTATAGCATCTGAATAATAATTCCTTAGTTTCACTCTTCTTGAGTTCTTTATCCACTTTCCAAATTTTCTTGTAGCTCTTTATTTCCTCATCCAAATCCTACAAGCTCTATCATGCTTCCATGACTATGATATCCAATCCTAGGATTGAATTTATCTGATTATACCTTTAATTTTTCCAAAATGTGCAAGCACCCATTTTTGTTATAATTATGCATATTGTAGAAAATTGTCAATTAATGCTACATGTCCTTTTTTTGATCAATTCATGAAGAAATATATCACAATTCTCCAAATTATAATACATATTATTCTACTCTAAATCATCCTTCCAATGACTATACTCATGCCTCATTCTGATCTCTAAGTTGAAAGTTATGGCTTCCTGAAAAAACCATTTTTACCCCTTTTGTGCATTTTCTCCATTGGTGCAATTTTATTGAAATGCCAACTTTTGTCAACTGCAGAAGAAAATATGTTAGTAACTAGATAAATTTTTTTATAATAAATAGATAAAAATAATGACAAAGAATTCATATAAACTATCATATATTCAATTTGATACACCAGTAAAAAATTCCAGAAATATGGAAATGACAACTTTGTCCTTTTTCACCCCCTTTTCCAGACTTCGAATTTTTAGCAAAACTAGCTATCTCACAATATGTGCACTTCTAGAAAATTTTCAATAAACCAAAGTTGTTTTTTTCAATAAGTATATAAAAAGTTGAGTAAATAAAATTTTCCAGTTTTATGATCTAGGATCACTTTTCTTCCTTTGAAATTTCAAAAATCTAAAAAAGTGGCCCAAAATTGTGGATTTTGGCCTATTTCACCATACCCATTCCACCCCCTTTAGTATTTATTCAGTTCCTTCATGGGTTATTTCCATTTCTACTTTCTAGACTCTCCAAAAGTTTCATCTTAATCTCGACCTCTTCCAATGGTATGGACCCAAATCTTTAAAAACCACTACTTTTCATTTTCTAACAAATCCAAGCAGAATTGTACAAGGTCCATGTTTGGTACTCTTTTAGATCTCCTCTCTACAGACACAACCCTTAAGTTTCATCCCAATCCGACTTAATATGCTCCATTTATGGACAAAATAAGAAAATGGCTCAAAACTTAGTTTTTTTTTTTAATTGTGGAACAATTTTTCCTAAGTGCAATATACACCATCAATCTCAAATCATAAGTAATATGGATCATTGATCTACTCTCTATCACTGATCGATGATTTCCTTTGTAAACCAAACCTTCCCATCAACCTCCCTGGCACCCGATCATTGGCCATTGTTCATCGGTCGTTTTTCTCCGCAAACAAAAGTTTCTCATGAGTCTTGTTGATGTCTAATCATCGACCACTGACCATCAATCATTCTCCATGAAAACCAATATTGTTCACAAATATCGCCAAACCCCGATCATCGAAAATCGACCATATTGACGTGGAAACTATGCTTACATGGCATGACACTTCATCTTGAGGCATGAACTGGGTTGACGTGGCATGACACATCATCTTGAGGCATGAACTGGGTTGACGTGGTATTGTTGGCATGTTTTTAAGACAAAGGCAGAGTATGCGTGTTTGTCATTGATGGAAAATATCATGATCAACAGCACGACAATGATGGAATGGCAAGATCAGCAGTGTAAGCTCAGGAGGAGGATCTGAGTGCGAAGACCGACCATCGTCAGATCCAGAAGAAGGAGCACGATCTTTAAGTACAAGATGAAGCGGGCTTAGAAAGTCCCGAAAGCAGGAGGACCGTTGATCCAAGAAGGACATGTGGAAAACAGTCAGAGCATGACAAAGGTTTCGTTTCATAGTTTTTCAGATTGGGAAATCCAAAGGAAAGAGCTCGAACTCGTGATATGCGAAATCGCGATAACAATCCTGACCATTGGAGTCATAGGACACGTGGAAAGCGATTGGAATTTCGTTGACTTGGACATTGGAGGAGTCAACGGAGCATGGTGTGGGAACTCGTGATATGCGATATCCCAAAATGATCCGAGCCATGGGATTGAGGCTTGATTTGAACCCTTGGATCGAGGTATGTTGTGGAACGTTGGATGCAGAGGACACATGGCGAACGATTGGCATTTCGCTGACTGAAAGGTCAAAGGAAGGAGACTCCTAACATCTCAAATTCGTAATTTGCAAAATCACTATATAATCTCAGCCATTGGATTGAAGACAAATCTGGGCCATCAGATCTAGGAGGTAGATCATGACAGACCAC
>ML815127.1:113332-126310 GCA_009831015.1 Picea engelmannii
AAGCTCCAGTACATTAGCACGGATGAACAGGTTGTTGATGTGATGACTAAGCCTCTATCTCGTGTAAAGTTTGAACACTTTCGAGATAAGCTTGGTATTTTCCGAAAGGACCTTCCCTGAAAGGGGGAGTAGATGTATTCCTTGCTTCTGGCCTCGCTGTTAGACGTAAAGCAAGATGAGGCATGCTTCTGACCTCACTGTTAGACGTAAAGCATGACGTCGTGTGATCCTTGCTTCTGACCTCACTGTTAGACGTAAAGCAAGATGAGTCATGCTTCTGACCTCGCTGTTAGACGTCAAGCATGACGCCATGTGATCCTTGCTTCTGACCTCCCTGTTAGATGTAAAGCAAGATGAGTCATGCTTCTGACCTCACTGTTAGACGTAAAGCATGACATTGTGTGATCCTTTCTTCTGACCTCGTTGTTAGACGTAAAGCAAGATGAGTTATGCTTCTGACCTAGTTGTTAGACGTAAAGCATAACACCGCTGATTCCTTGCTTATGACCTAGTTGTTAGACGTAAAGAAATACGATTCCTCACTTCTGACCTCGTTGTTAGACATAAAGCGAGATGTTGATGTGTTCCTTGCTTCTGACCTCGTTGTTAGACGTAAAGCAAGATGATTCATGCTTCTGACCTAGTTGTTAGACGTAAAGCATGACGTTGTGATTCCTCGCTTCTGACCTAGTTGTTAGACGTAAAGCGAGATGATGATATTACTTACTTTTAACCTTGTTGTTATACGTAAAGAAAGATGTGACTGACACTGAGCTCAGACATTGAGCTAGTGTAGTATTGTGATGTGCCAGCCTAGTGCTGTGATGAGGTATCATTTTTATTGATATATATTTGATGCAGATGATGATAGCATTCTTTCAAGAATGATGATGCTGCTGATGAAGAAAACTTCTGATGATTCGTAAATGTGCTAGACAATGGTTCAAGATGATATTGACGATACTATCCTCCAGATGCCACTGATGATGCAGACCTCTCTCACCTAATGCTGATGAAGAATACCCTTCTTGTTAAGGTCGGGGAGTGTTGAAATAATGTAACTACGAAGAGAATTCTTATTATTATTTTATTATTGGAGTAAATCCCCATTGCGGATTAATCATGTCATTATTATTATTATTGTTATTGGATTAATCCCCATTGTGGATTAATCATGTCGGTGATTGTATAAGGAACAAATCCCCTTTTGCGGATTGGTCGTCGGACAATTACAAAGGGAAAAATAAGAGGTCGGCCCCAACAGTTATAATGGAAGACCCAGAATTAATTAAAGGTGGGTTTACCCACCAGGACTGAGAGGTCGGCCCTGCCAGATTGTGACCTTTCACACATGCCAGTTTGATATAAATAAGAGGCTAGCGCCTCACTTCTAACACACAACTCACTTGCTCATTTTGTTATGAGGCAAGCTGCAATTACAAGTTGGAGAGAGGAGAAGAAGAGTGGCGCATCTCTTGGGGAGGAATTTCTGTATTGGTTTGAGTTATCTCTTGAACATTGTATAAGTTATTTATGATAAGGAAGTTTTTGCTGGGTTTTCTTCCCCTAGAGGGTTTCCCAGGATAAATGTTGTGTCTCTTGTGAATGTGTATTTCTCAGTGATCTTGTTCTTATGATTCTCTTATCTATTGAAATGCAAAGAACTATAATAATGGCATAAACATTAACAAGAAATTCTATGACAGATCTGATACCATAGAATGCAGATCTGGAACTTGCTTCAGAATTCAGGAACTTGGCACCAGCTCACACTCAAGTCTCCATGACTCTCTCCAATTTTATGAACTCTAATCTCCTTCATCCCACATGTGTACACGTCCTGCCTCACTGCACCCCGCGTATGTACGTGGTCTGGCTCACTGCAGCCTGCGTACTCCTTCAGAAACTAGGGTTTCTTAACTTCCAATTTTTTTTCCGTCAAGATCTCAGACTTATGGAAACTTTGATGTGTCCATGAGTACCTTCAATGACTCTCTCACTTATAATAGATATTCAATATGTTCTAAAGAGATATGCTTAAACAAGAGACCCTTGCCTCTTATTTATACTCTCCAAGTAGCTTCCTTAGAAGCATCCACTTAGCCACTTTGTCCACTTATCCACTTTATCCACATAACCACTTTGTCCACATAGCCACCTTTATCCAACATTGTCCACTTAGCCACTTTGTTCACATGGCCACTTGTCCACTTAACCCACTTTCCTTATTTTAGGGTTATCCCACTTATAACCACTTTCCATAATTAGAAATTTCTCCATTAACTTTGTTATTTAAATAATCCTCTTTGACTTCATCACTTCACTTTATTATTTAAATAATTTCTTATTTGTAAACACTTTGACTTCTTTGACCTTTTGGGGCTTCTAGCCAACACATGAGGGTCCTCCAACTTCACAAGGCTACAACTCTCTAACCGTGAGGATTTATGTGATGTTCCACATACCACCGGAAATGGCATGACAAACACTATCCATATAGGATAATTTCACTAACAAATTCACTGATCTTTATCTCATTATTCCATAATTAAGCTTGGGTTATCTAACCATACTTCCAGGATAACTCAACCGAAAAGCGTCTTCATGTGTAGGATTTCACCATAAGGGGACCACTTGGGAGTTCATCCATTTGTACTCCCTATCAACCATGACAAGACAATAATGAGTCATCTTTACATCAATCCAACTATAATAACTCATGACAACACATCACTTATGACATTGTCCATTTGTCATTGATTCCATGCATGACCACATGATCCAACGATCAATACATTAATGCATCAATACATCTATGCATTATATATCAATGAAAACACATCAATCTATCTTCATCTATTCATAAATCCATCTATGCATCATATATCAATGACAACTCATTGATCTATCTTCATCTATGCATCAATCCATCTATTCATCATATATCAAAGACAACTCATTGATCCATCTTCATCTATGCATGACATCATTTGACATCAATCCATTGAAAACAATGGAAATACATACTACATCAATATAATATGACAAGACATTGTTCCTTTGACTTCAATCCTTTGACATCAATGACAACATGATCCAACAATCTCCCCCTTTGGCATTTATGGAAATACCAACATTGATGTAAACACCAATAATTGATGGCAACATGTAGACATGGCATTTCTCTTCATCAATAGTCATCTCAATCACATCAATGTGACTATCTCTCTTCCTTTGACAGAAATGGAAAAGGGAAATTCTCTCCTTGGGGATGCTCCCCCTGCATGGATGCCTTGATATTCCTCTGAATAATATATTCCCTTTTGAAAAAGGGATATCACTCTGATGTAATGCTGAAGAAATATCGCTCATGCTCCCCCTGTGATCACCGCTCCCCCTGGAACCATGCCTCTATGCTCTTTCTCCAAGTATTTACCTTTGCATCTGATAAATCTCTCTTCCTGGAATCATGGGAAGAATAATAACTCCTCATGTGGGTATGTCTCCTCCTATATTCTCTGGAATATGAACAATATGATACCACTGCAATATTCTTCTTCTGCAAATGCTATTGCTCAACCAGAACATAGATCAACTACTCAACAATGATCTTCTCTTCATATGGCGATCCTTGGACCTGCCCATGCATCAAACTCGTGCCATACCATACATCATGAAGAAAAATATATGTCAACAATGAATAGAGTATCATGAACAAAACATAAACTATGTACTTCATGTACCATATTGTGTGCCAACCATGCACAACACCCATGTACATCAACATCATACAATATACCATAAGATATCATCAGTGAAGTGTATCAACCATATGCCTCTACCAACATTCCAACCATGTGCCTCAAGCAAGTGTCATATCACTCATGATATTCCTCTACCAACATGCCAACCGTGTGTCTCAAACAAGTGTCATATCATTCATGATATGCCTCTACCATGAACCAAGTGCCACAACCATGTATCTCAACCATCAATATATTAGCCAAACATCATAACAAGTGTCTCAACCATATCATCCCATACATCATGTGTCAAAGTATATGCTAAACAAGAAATACCAATGATGTACTTTAGCCAAGTACTATCACCCACAAACATATACCATCTATTAGTGCATCAACATTGTACTAAACATGTATCACCACCTGTAAGAGAATCAACCATGCACCAAAATATAGATCAATCTATGACTCATCAATGATGTACAACATAACCACCTCATCAACTACATGTCCCAATATGTAGCTCAACCACATGAAAAATGAATGCACCAAGATATCCAACAAATATTCCTCTAACAATACATCACAATACATATCAATGGAACTCAAATATGTACCAACCATGTACCCCAACAGATCTGCCTTAACCACCATTCACTACAACAAATACTAAGCATACAAAAATACATGTACTAGAAGTGTGCCTCAATAGATCAATGACATCTCTAGTTAGCATCATCATGATATATCTCATAACCAAAGTGCCATAACTTCACTGTCACAACCAACATTGTTCCTCAATAGAAAAAGCCTCAATCCATACTCTGGAGTTAGTATAATGCATCAAGGATAGACTTTCAAAACTCAACCATATGTCATCACCATACATACATCAATTATGTATGCCAACATGTAATCATGAAAACCTACAAAAAACCATGTCAGACCCTGCAAAAAACCATGTCAGACCTTGCAACACAGAGTTATATCATCACACCAAGCTGCAACTTATTTGCATAGCCTACTTTCCAAGGGTTTTACCACGTGTACGCGACACACTATACAAACAACTCACGTATGTACACGACCTATTTATAGGTCAGCTCACGTATGTACGTGACTGTTATCATTGTAACCCATGTACTCTTCAGAAGAAGTCAAGCTTGATATTGCCTTAGGGATGCCATTCTGTTCTGACTATTCAGTCTTATTCACCCACTTCTAAATGTGTCCCAGCTTCTCAAAACTTGAGCTCTGAGCTTCCATCTTTCCAACATTGTCTTCCTTTCTAGCCTCATGTGTTCTTCTAGTCATACTATATGAAACACTCCTCATGGATTGTCTTCTTATGTTCCAACAATCCTGGGATTTGTGGCCAAATCCACTACAACTGTAGCATCTCATGGTGTGACAATGAGCAACAATGTCTCCTACTTGATTACATCTCCAACAGCTTAGAGTGTTATGAAATCTTTCATTATCTCTCCTTTCATAATATCTTCATTCCAAAGCTTTGTGACCATATTCATTACACGAGTAACAGTGACCATGGAAAACATTTTCATACCTTTTCTTTGGTGTCCATCTTGAAGGTGTCTCTCTTCTAAATTTGCTTTGAGGTGTAAAGATGGATTCTTGATGTCTTCCTTGCTTTGTTCTTTTGAAAGTTTCCTTGCCTTGTGTATATGGTTGACTTGCAACATTATTTCCATCTTTTGAGAATGATGGACTTACCTCAAGCTTCTTTGAGGTGTTTGCTTCAAAATGTGTATCTTCTTTGTTGTATCCAAGACCTGATTTATCATTTGGTGATCTTTGACTATTCAAGATTTCATTCAAAATTGTTGAGCTATTCAAGAATTTGTTTGACTTCTCTACATTCTTTCTAAGATCAACAACTTCAGCTTCCAACTTATGACATGACTCCTCCTTTTCATTTACTGGATTATTTTATAGTTCCTCTACCCTTTTGGCTTCTTCAATTTGGGTCTTGAGATGGATATTAACTTCAAGAATTTTGCTAATCTCATCATCTACCTTCTTATTTTCTTCTATTTCATTCTTTAGTCTTTTGATCTCTTCTTCCTTTTCTTCTAATTGAGTCCTTTTACTTTCTTCTTGTTCTTTGTGCATTTCCTTTAGTTTCAAAATATGCTTTTGATTCTTTTCAAGAAACCTTTTAGTGTTCTCAGAAAGATAGCTATAGTCTATATAACTATGGTCATAGTTGTATTCATATAGACCCCAATCAACTTTCTTTTTAATATTTGAAATTTCTTCTTCTACTTCTTCCATGGGATAAATGTCGTCTGATTCTACACAAACTATTTCTAGATCTTCTTCTTCACTTGTAGAGAAACATTCAACTTCATCACATTTAGAATTATTGCAACCAAAGGATTTTGGAGATTCTTTACCTTCATTGTTCTTGGTGGAGTTGTCTTTAGTGTCTTTCTTTTTTCCTTGGTATGTCTTATCTAGCTTTAGACATAGATCCTTGGTGGAAGTGCATTGTCCCATGCTTTCTTTGATAGAACTTGAGAGTCCATTGAATATGGTCTTATTTTCTTACTTTTGAGATGCAAACTTTGACTTATTCTTAAAGGGAATTGATCCGCCAATAGTTTCTTTCCAAACACCTGTTGCTTTTTCTTTTAAATACTCTTTCATTTCTATTCTCCATGCTGAATAATTTTTCTCATCGAGGATTGGAACTTCACCATCCATTTGTGTGTCCATGGATCTCCTCCAAGCTTGTTAAGGCTTATAGTGAAGGCATGCTCTGATACCAATTGTTGGACACACCGATCACACTGAGAGGGGGGGGGGTGAATCAGTGTAGGGATATTTTTCACTTCCTTTCACAAAAACTCCTTAGTTATCAATCACAATTACTATCAATTCATAACCATTTGTATGTAAACATATATCAACAATAGAGATCATCAATAAGCCATCACCACATGGAACACAAATAACATACGATGTATGTACAATTTTCTTTTTATTATGGACTACAATCCTTGGGGTTTTATCAGCAACAACTGAATAGAGTAACAACTCCACAAGAGCACTAGATATGCAATGCAAGACTCAACTTACACAACTCAACACCAACTGAGAATAGGATTCAATCCTCAACAGATACCAATCTATCAACATGTATGCGACCTGTGAGTAGTGCAACACACATATGTACGTGCCCTACCAATAGTGCAGCTCGCTTATGTACACGGTCTGGCTTACAACAGCCTGGGTATGCCTCTTTAAGAACTAGGGTTTTCTCTCTCCTCAAAAACTTAGATCTTCTGCAACTTCTGTAACATCCACTTCTGCCTTTCACTAACCAATCAAAACACATCTATGTTGTCCAACAACTTACTCTTGCTCCTCAACAATACAATATGAATGTTACTTGATCATGTATAAGTAACCAATATACTATGGAAACCATATCAGTACTGAAACATAAGAGTGATGCTCACTCAGTCAATCAACCAACATAACCATATCACAACAACCATAACAATAATTCCTTAAGCATTCACCATACCATAAGAAAAAAAAGTCCATCAAATCAATCATATAACCATACCAGAACTTCTATGATAGATCTAAGACCATAGAATGCAAATCTGGAACTTGATTCAGACTTCAGGAACCTGGAACCAACTAACACTCAAGTATCCATGACTCCCTCCAACTGTATGTGCTCTGATCTCCTTCAGCCCACGTGTGTACACGTCCTGCCTCACTGCAACCCACATACTCCTTTAGAAACTAGGGTTTCTGAACTTCCAAAACTTTTTCCGTAAAGATTTCAGACTTACGGAAACTTCGATGCATCCATGAGTACCTACAATGACTCTCTCACTTAGAATAGATCTTCAATATGTGTTAAAGAGAGATGCTTAAACAAGATACCCTTGCCTCTTATTTATATTCTTCAAGTAACTTCCTTAGAAGCATACACTTAGCCACTTTGTTCACATATCCACCTTTATCCAACTTTTTCCACTTAGCCACTTTGTTCACATGGCCGCTTGTCCACTTAACCCACTTTCCTTGTTTTAGGGTTAACCCACTTATAACCACTTTCCATAATTAGAAAGTTCTCCATTAACTTTATTATTTAAATAATCCTTTTTTACTTCATCACTTCACTTTATTATTTAAATAACTTATTCTTTGTAAACACTTTGACTTCTTTTACTTTTTGGGGCTTCTAGCCAACACATCAGGGTCCTCCAACTTCACAAGACCATAACTCTCTAACCATGAGGAGTTATGTGACATTCCACATACCACCGGAAATGGCATGACAAGCACTATCCATATAAGATAGTTTCACTAACAAATTCAGTGATCTTTATCCCATTATTCCATAATTAATCTTGGGTTCTCTAACTATACTTCTAGGATAACTCAATCACAAAGTGTCTTCCCGTGAGGGATTTCACCATAAGGGGACCATTTTGGAGTTCATACATTTTTACTCCCTATCAACCATGACAAGACAATAATGAGTCATCTTTACATCAATCCAGCTGTAATAACCCATGAAAACACATCACTTATGACATTGTCCATTTGTCATTGATTCCATGCATGGTCACATGATCCAACGATCAATACATTATTGCATCAATCCATCTATGCATTATATATCAATGAAAACACATCGATCTATCTTCATCTATGCATCAATCCATTTATGCATCATATATCAATGACAACTCATTGATCTATATTCATCTATGCATCAATCCATCTATGCATCCTATATCAATGACAACTCATTGATCCATCTTCATCTATGCTTGACATCATTTGGCATCAATCCATTGATAACAATGAAAATACATACTACATCAATATACTATGACAAGACATTGTTCCTTTGACATCAATGACAACATGATCCAACAACTTAACCATTCTATATGTTAAAATTGATTTAAAGTCATGTAATGGCATGACTGGTGGGGGAAGGGCCAAGGGCCTAAGACCTTGACCCTATCCCCTGGTCTATTGTTATACCACATGACCCACATTTGGTCCGCGGGAGGCTTAACAGAATGTACCAATGAATATATATAGTTTAAAACGATAGCACCAAATATTCACATGGGAGTTTGTTACTATATATATAAGATATAGTAAACTATATACTATATAATATATGGTATATATTTAATCATATAAAACACTCCAAACAGAATATGCCAAGGTTGACAGGGAATCAAACCCCAACCTCTGCTATTTTGGTGGAAGGTTTTAACCAATATACCAACCGACCCACATTTAGTGGGATTCCACCTTAATTTAGTATTAAGTTGCATTAATTCTGCATGGAATTTTGGAGACCCATGGCCTATTTATTGGGCATGGATCCCAACACCTCCACACATCCCTATGAAAATATATTGAGGTGCACATATTTCTATACAGGGCATGGATTTCAAGACTATACGTATGCATTAAAGTACATGCAAGTACAAGATAAGTTTTGTCTTGCACCGTAAAACATGCCATGAGGTACTTTGTCTATTTATAGACACATTTATACTAATTTTTCATGGTTTTTCATTAGGATCATGAATTTGAGGTATGTTTTGTAGTTTGAAGTCATTTTTAACACTATTATCTCAATTTTCCATTAATGCATGTAACAACCCTAGTTAAATAGTTGCTTAAAGTTTATCAAGTATAGTTAACTAAATAATTAACTGTCCTAATGTGTATTAGTTAAATGATGATTTATTAATAATATTAATTATTTAGTTATTGTTTAATATATGTTGATTAATTAATTAATTGATTAATTAACACATTTAATGTTAGGATAACAAATTAAATACTTAATAACTTTTAATTCATTAATATAAAACTTTACGTATGCAGGGGGATGAAGCATTGAGTGGAGGGATAAGGTGGGTGGCATTAAAGGAGGGTAGGAGTCGGTGAATGGGAAGAGGATCTGAGGGGGCAGAGGCCTTTAGGAGATGATTATGAAATTTTGGGGAGAGGAAGCATTATTGAGAGGGAAGGACTATATTTTATGTTGGGTATTTTCTGGTTTGGTCTGGAGTTTGGGTGGACTGTTATAGGGGTGCACTAGGTTGCTAGGAGTTTTGGACTCGGGGGCCAGGAATCCTCACAGAATCTTGGATCTAGGGAGCTAGACAGGCTCTGTTCCTAGTTGGTAGGGAGGAAGATTTGGTTTTGGGCAGAGTTTGGGCAGAGCAGCAGCGAGGACAGACAAAGTTTGGAGAATTAGCATCAGACAGAGGTATGTAATTTTATGAAATTGTTGTGTTATGTGGTTGTTAATTAAACTTACCTTCATGCTGTTCATAAATTTAATTTATGCTGAATAATCAATGATTATAAGTTAATGATGAAATTGTACAGGATACAATTTTCTTTATTCTTTATTTTAGCGTGTATTTTATAAGGCTCTGTGGGGACAGAGGCCTTTCACATGGTATCAGAGCTAGTAGTTCACAATCTGGAGCCTTAAAGGCCTACCTAGAACTAAAATGTAAAATTTAAAAAAAAAAAGGTATATATCATCCAATTTAATGAACTAGAAAGAGTCTCTTAAGTTGGGATAAAAACTCAGAAATATAATTCCCTGTAGAGGTAAATTCTTCTCTTTTATGTTACAATAAAAATGGCTTAAAATGACAATGGCCTATAATTAGAATGGAAATGAGTTCCCTAGTAGGGAAGAAAATTCCCCAATATACAAGTCATTTAACCTTGAAGAACCCTAAGAGACAAGTAACCTCGAAACCTTAAGAAAACCCTAAAGATAAAAGAATGAAAAGTGTGAATCCCTCATAATGTCAAGTCTCTGTTCACTTATTCAAGTCACCTACACACCTATAAAAGTCCTGACCTCATGTAAGAAGTAAGAAGGACAGAGAATACGTAAAAGAAAAAAAATTAAAATTAAAATTAAAATCTATCTAAATCATTTTGAGGACAATGCCCTAACGACTATGCAAAACAAAACCAACCATACTGTTGACATCTCGATAGGCCATCAGCCCTACAATGGAATCAAGAACCTTACTATCCTTTCTCATATTGCTATATGGGGCCATTTTCTACCTCTTTCAATATTCAATGATAAGTTCTATATATTTTTCCCTCATGGACCCGTTGTTGGGTCGAGTTGCTTGCTGTGTTTCCTACAATAAAACAACAATACAATAAAACAACAACAGTAGCAGCAGCTCGAAATTGAGTACTTTCAGTTTGATGGGAGATAAACCTTAAACCCTAGCCTCTGCATTTTATACAATTGTCAAGTTATGGGTTATGAGCATGAAGTCCAAGATCAAAATGCGTTTTCATCTTTCAATATCACAGAAAGAAAGTGGGAGGTCCGAACACAACACACTTAACCTAGAAGCCATGAAGAGGGTTTTGAGTGCCAAGACAACACAACAAGGTGCATATAAGGCAACACTCAAGACCGAGGGCACACTAAGCCATGAGGAAGCCCACAACTCATACTCTTTGGTTGCGCCCAAAGGACAATCTCCCAGCCACACACTTGCAGTCATACAACACACAGGTTAGCATTACCACTAGAAACGCCATGCAACACACAAAGATACAGTGCGCAAGCACTCACAGTAAGCCAAGGAGAGAGAGACCACAAGGAGCATAGTAATTTTCACTACGCGTCCACCTGCACAACGCGACCTGCCAAGCCAACACACAACAACAATCCATCACCCAAGAAAACAACCATGGGGAGGATCCCGCAAGAACCAAGAAAACGCACAAGTGTCAGCCCCGTCACAAGAAAATGCATAGGCGCCAGCCCCATCACAAGCAAATGAACAAGCGCCATACCAAGTCTGCGAGCTCAATCTAAGAACCCAACACAACACAAATCACCAAAGTCGAGACCGAGCACCAGGTCATAAAGAAGGAACCCACGAGTGCAGAAGAGTGTTGCATTAGGTGCATAGCCACAGGCAGAGCCACAACAAACAAACCAGCACCCATGGACAAGAAGAAATCCACCAGTGGTCTATGTGCACTGCATGTCAAACAAGACACACAAC
Source organism: Picea engelmannii (assembly GCA_009831015.1). NCBI lineage: Eukaryota > Viridiplantae > Streptophyta > Pinopsida > Pinales > Pinaceae > Picea > Picea engelmannii. The sequence continues at coordinate 125,163 of ML815127.1, forward strand.
AAAAAAAAAACACAAGTCATCCGAGACCGACTGCCTAAGAGTCATGCATCAGCCAAGCACCTGCAATGCAAGATGAGTCACACATCAGCCAAGCACCTAAAACAAAAGACAAGTCACGCATTAAGTCACATGGAGGAGGAGCTCATGAGGGGGCCTAAAAGTGGGTGTAAAATGCAATCTCAGCGCAACCGTCGAGCCTAATACAACATTCCAAACACATAGACCAATACATAACACAAAACCAGCGCCAAACGCCAGATAAAACCCCAAGTCGCAACCAAATCTCAAGCTTGAAGTCTCTACCGAAACCAAGTCACATGTGAACCTAAATCCAAGTGTAAAGTACCAAGAATCCGATGGGGCAGGTATAGTGCACTAGGAGGAGGGTCATGAAGGAGTGAATCCAACTGTGGCCTATACAGTGGTCTCGTGCTAGAATAGCAGCCAACCACTGGTGGCCACCACGCAAAGCCAACAAGGCTCTCTCTTCGAGACTAGAACTTGAGTCTGGTGCCTTAGACCACTCAGCCCGCAACCATGAGAAGGTAAGTACCAAATCCCAAGCCACGGCCAAGGGAGAAAGCCTTGCGTGGTTTCAAATCCTGCGGACTTCACATTTGCCTTCACCTCTGTTTCTGAGAACCAAGAGCCATGCCTAGGAGAACCCACGGCTCCGCACCCATTGAGAGAGAGAGAGCCATAGCTCAACGACCAAGGCCGAGGGAGGAATCGAACCCTTGGCCATGCCTAAACTCCCTCCTTCACCCTCTGCTTGCAAAAGCACTAGACGACCCATCAAATGAAAAAGGAATGGTGGCATTTAGGGTTTAAATGATAATTTTTTTTTTTATTTTCCGGAAATAGGAGGGGCTAACACATGGATCACATGCGAGGTCTAGGTTATTACCTGTGAGGTAAGTGTTTTTTTTATATATATATTTATTTATTTCATTTATTTATCAATTTTTTTTATTTTTTTTTCAATTATTCAAAAAAAAATATAATAAACAATTCTGACAAAGTAAGTTTAAGTAAATTAAATGAATTGGATTTTATTTTAATTTAGGGATTTTAAATTTAAATTAATTAATTTAAATTCGATATAAAAAAATGTTACTTAAAAAAAAAGGATATAATAATAATAATAA
>ML815127.1:132982-145144 GCA_009831015.1 Picea engelmannii
TTATTGTTTAATATATGTTGATTAATTAATTAACACATTTAATGTTATGATAACAAATTAAATACTTAATAACTTTTAATTCATTAATTTAAAACTTTACGTATGCAGGGGGATGAAGCATTGAGTGGAGGGATAAGGTATTAAATGGAGGGATAAGCTGGGTGGAATTAAAGGAGGGTAGGAGTCGGTGAATGGGAGGAGGATATGAGGGGGAAAAGGTCTTCAAGAGATGATTATGAAATTTTGGGGAGAGGAAGCATTATTGAGAGGGAAGGACTGCATTTTCTCTTGGGTATTTTCTGGTTTGGTCTGGAGTTTGGGTGGACTGTTACAGGGGTGCACCAAGTTGCTGGGAGTTTTGGGCTCGGGGGGAATCCTAGAGCTAGGGAGTCGGACAGGCTCTGTTCCTAGCTGTCAGGGAGGAAGATTCAGTTTTGGGTAGAGCAACAATGAGGACAGACAAAGTTTGGAGAATTAGCATCAGACAGAGGTATGTAATTTCATGAAATTGTTGTGTTATGTGGTTGTTAATTAAACTTACCTTCATGTTGTTTAGAAATTTAATTTATGCTGAATAATCAATGATTATAAGTTAATGATGAAATTGTACAGGATAAAATTTTCTTTATTCTTTATTTTAGCGTGTGTTTTATAAGGCTCTGTGGGGATAGAGGCCTTTCAATGAACATTTAACACATTGTTTTGCATGCCAAAGAGGGATTAATTGAGCCAATTCGGAAATTGGTCGACTTTATAGTCGAAATTCTCATAATTTCAATGGTGAAGTTATTTTTGTGTTTTGAGTAATGGAATTTAAGAGCATCCATTAAATTGGCATATGTGAGTCATTTTACATGTAATTTTGATTTTTGAGATGGAGAAAGCAGTTTTCATTGGCTTGAAGGGAAATTAAAGATGAAACAAAAGTACATAAATTGAGTTCTTTTATTTTCTATTATGTCATCTCACAACCATTAAGAAAATCTAATCTTCAGTTTATGAGTTTTTGGGTAAAAAACACATCATCAGAATTCTGCAAACCACCCCAATACGATCAGTAAATTATTCTGGATCAAGTTAGATATTGGATGTATATAATTAAAGAAATAAGTGGTTTCTAAGGATTTTCGGATCATCAGGAGAAGCTACATACAAGGTGTTATGGGATACGTTAGGTGTTTTTATCAGTCTAAGTCCTTTGTAAACAAAATTTCCCTTTGAAATAAGCTTTACCTCTTGAGGATGAATGATGGAGACTCAGTGAAATAACATCTAGTTCCATTCATATTCATGCCATTTCCATATTCTTACCTGGGAAAATTATTTATTTCAAGCATATCATAAGTTTTTCCTAAGTAAAATCCACTTCTCACATACATTTTCCCCACTTCTCACCATTTTACCTAGTTTATTTCTATATCACATCAAATATTAACCTTTTCCATAGGAAAACACTACAATTATACCTACATTTCACTTCACTTCATATCCTAGAAGGAACATGGTACCTTTTGTCTGTAATTCCCTAAGTATTAAACCATATTTACCCTTAAAATCTCATGTTTCCACTTTTTCTAGTGTGAACACACACTTAAATCGTTTGGGGTATTTTAATTAAAATTAAAACAATACTAAACCTTAGGTTGAGTGGCTAGTATTGGCCTATTAGTACTTTATTTTTCTAATTCTTCATTGAGGCCTTTTCCTTAAGTTTTTTTTACTAATTTGTCATTAGGGGTTATAACTTAAGTCCATGGGGTACACATGAGACTAGGCACTCCACCTTTTTGCCCATATGTTGAGGAAAAAACACATGAAAAAAATCCAATTCTCCCTATTATCAACAATTTTAGGGATAAGTAAGAAGATGATGTCTCGAGTCCCTCGGGTTGTAGACATGGAGTACCGAGACAACTTGACTAGTAGTGTCCATGATCCAGGATCTTTTCATCAGGTGACTTATTAAAGAATCATATTAAATGAGCATAAACTAAAGTACACCATAAAGAAGGAAAAACTCAAAAGGAAAGAGACATAAGCATGCAATATGAACACAAAGAACTTGATAATGGAGTCCATTCCTAGTGGAATACGTCTCTGGGTCCTACTCTCAAATGGGTAGGTTTTTTATTAACTCCACAAAAGAATTGGGAAAAATACATAAGTATACCTCATTCTGGAGTTATGCTACAAAATATTTGCTCAGATCAGAAAACTAACATCACCAATGCGTTCATGGCATTGAATTACCTAAAAATGACTATCTCCAGGCCTCAATCCAAGTTTGACACTTTCAGGCCCAAGAGACACCTCTGCCTAAGTTGTCATGACTTTCTCCTGCAATAAATGACTGGAAATCTTGAACTGCATGCCAAAATCCATATCAAATCCATACGAGGGCGCTTGGTTCTTCCACGTCTGTCCTGAACATTGGCGAAGACCTCCTTTTATATAAATTTGTAGGCAGTTATGCAATTAAGGTGATGGATTGGTGCATTGGTGGGTGTATGCTATTCTAAGGTGTAGGTTGGTGGTGGTCCCAGGATCAAATCCCTTGGACTCCGATTTTATCATGTGGTTGCAACGAGTTTTGGTGCGTGCTTCTATAATTGGCGGGAAACTACTAAACTGGCGGTGATTAGTTTTAACAGTTTGGTGGATGGCTATAGAAAATGGCAGTTGGAATATGCCATATGGAGGTAGTGGACATGGTTGCATGGACCAACACATAACCAGGGGCTGGGCCGAGGGCTTAGCCCCTTTTCTTTTCACCCCACAAAAAACACTTAAGCTTAAATATAATTTGCACCATATTACTAACAAGGAACACATGGTGGTATGTTGGTTAGCGTAGAGGTGTGAGGCCCTTGGGCTAGGAGGTTATAGGTTTGACTCCTGTGGAGTCATATATTTTTACACATACCAACCACTAGAGGGGTGCCACATGGCAGCCCATGACTCGACCACGTGGCACCATAACATTTGCTCAATAAAATGCCACTTGTCACAACTTAATTCACCCATGTGTCTACCATCAGAATTATACAACCTTGCCACATCATCCCATGACAACTCAACACTTTTCCACGTCAGTTGTATGGATGTGCCATGTGTCACCTTGACCTTTTGACTTTTTGACCAAGTTTGACATGAACTTTGACTGCTTATAAATTTTGATTCGTAACTATGTTTTACGATCCGTTTGCGTCGTTAGAAAGATTGTGGCGCACTCTTTGAGATCATGCCATTTTAACTGAGTTTTGGGAACTTTGAATTTTTTCCCTTTTGATGTCTGCTGAAGCCATAATGAGTGTCCTGAGTTGCCTCTATGTGTTCCAAGTTGTTCATAGCCTTCTCTGGATCATTTTTGGATCACACCTTCCCACTGAGAGCTTTTTGGACCACCAAAAGATTTCATCAATCAATTGGTAAGTGAGGGAAGAGTCCCCTCACTTTCTCCTTCTCATTCCAGTTTGCCTTGCTTGGATGTGTGCCCTTTAAGCCTACTCGAAGATAATCAACATCACCCCTACGTGAAGTCCTTGTCCTTATGTCCAGGATGATATATTCTTGTAACTCATCCATGTACTCAGGTGCAAACTCATCAACTGAATGTATTGAAACTTCCTCATCCCGATCCGTCATCATGGGAGGTTCAAAAAGTTTCAAGTTCTCTACATTCACAACGGAGTAAATCTGCATATAAGGTGGAATATCTAAACAAAAATCATTAGTGTCGATTTTCTCCAAAACAGTGAAGGGTCCATATCGGATGGGCTTGAGTTTCTTTCCTTCACCCTTCAATCGCTCCTTGCTGATGTGAACCCATACCTGATCTCCAACCTGGAACTGATGATCAACCCTGTGCTTTTCATGCCGAGATTTATATTGTTCTTGACTCTTCTCCAACTGTTCCCTGACTACCTGGTGTATCTTTTGAATCCTTTGGATGAACTTGCGGGCTCTATCCTCTATTCATTCTTCATTCACATCGGCATCTCTCCCATACATCAAGTCCAAAGGAACCTTTGGTAGGTACAAAAAACACATCTCAAAAGGTGAACTCTGAGTGGATGAATGTAAATCTCAATTATAAGCATGTTGTACATAAGGTATCTATTCATCCCATAACTTAGGATGCTTTCTGCAGTAGCCTCGAAGAAAAAGTACCATTGTTTTATTTACCACCTTTGTCCATTCGTCTGTCCGTGGATGAAAAGAAGTGCTCCTCTTCAATTTGGTGTCCATCATTCTCCACACGCTAGTCCAAAAATCCCTAAGGAATCGAGTATCTTGATATGATACAATGGACATGGGTAACCCAAAGTGAACCCAAACATGATGAAAAAAGAGATTAGTAGTTTGCTCAGTAGTGGTCTTCTTTTAACATGGCATCAAGATACAGATCTTGCTGAACCTATTCACTACAACATACAAATAGTCATGACCCCCTTTTTTCATTGGTAAACCCCCTACAAAATCCATGGAAATTCTTTCCCACAGATGGGATGGAACAAGAAGTGGTGAGTATAGCCCCAATTTTCTATTAGTGGGCTTACAAGTAGAACACATCACACACCCCTTTACATATTTAGTTACAATTGCTTTCATTTGAGGCCAATAACAACACCTCTACAAATGAGCCATAGTTTTTCCCACCCCAAAATTCTCATATACAAGAGAAGTGTGATCTTCTCGTATTACATGGACTCGTTCACTTGTAGGAATACATAGCTTCCCAAGATGATAGAGAAATTTTCCCTACAGACAATAGTTCTCTACTTTTGCACCATGGGTTAGCTTCTCATATACTTCTTTAAAATCTTTGTCGATGACATATTTCTCTACATAGCTATAATGAGATAAAAAGGTATTCTTCAAAATAATAGAAGCAACAATATGAGGTCTAGAAATCATATTGTCTACCTTTTTACTTGTACCCTTCTTGTACTTGATTACCAAATGAAATCGTTGTAGAAAACCCATCCATCTGTAGTGTTGAGATTGTTGCAATTTGGTCTATGCCTGAAGATACTGCAAGGGTTGGTGATCTTTATGTATAATTGTTTCCTTCCCTAAAAAGTAATGCTTCCATTTATTTACACTTTGAACTAATGCATACAAATCTTTATCATATGTAGGATAGTTAACAACAACTTGGTTAAAAGTATCAGAGTTGTAAGAAATAGGCTTATGATATTGCATCAATATTGCACCCATGGAATATCTATTAGCATTTGTCTCGATCTCAAAAAACTATTGAAGATTCAGTAGTGCTAATACGGGTGCGATATTGATCTTCTCCTTCAAAATGTTGAAAGTTTTTTGTCGATTTCCTTCCCACTGAAAAGTTTTCTTCACACTGGTTAATGCATGCAAAGGAGTTGCTATAAAGGAGAAGTTGGGAATGAGTCTCCTCCAATACTAGACTACACCCAAGAAGCTTCGGACTTCGGTTACACTCTTTGGCTCAGGCCATTTTACAATTACTTCAATTTTGGAAGGATCAATCTTCAATTTTCCTCCTCCTGAAATATGACCTAAGTATACAAGTGCAGTCTTGCCAAATTTACATTTAGACATTTTCACATACAACTTTTCCCTTTGAAAAGTATCCAATGCTTGTTTTACATGCCTTACATGTTCATCCCAAGTCCCGCTAAAAACAATAATGTCGTCTAAATACACAATCTCAAAGTCATCCAGGAAAGGCCTGAATACATCATTCATCACACACATGAAAGTCGTTGGAGCATTACAAAGCCCAAATGGCATAACTAACCACTCAAACAATCCTTGTTTGGTTTTAAAGGTAGTCTTCCACGCATCCTATTCTGCAACCCTGATTTGATGATATCCACTGTGCAAATCCAACTTAGTGAAATAAACAACATTTTTTATGATTATAAAGTAAATCATCTATACGAGGAAAAGGGTATCAACTTTTCACCATGATTTTATGTAAGGATCAGTAATCGACACACATTCGCCACGTGCCATCTTTCTTTGGCACCATCATGATCGGAGAACCACAAGGAGATGAACTGGGCATGATGACCTCTTGATCCAATAAGCCCTGTACCTTCTTCTTGATATCTTTCATCTCCACAACTGACATCGTGTACATGCCCACATTAGGAAGAGGAGAATCCTACTGAAGATGTATCTCATGTTGGATTTCCCTCTTAGGAGGTAATCCATCCAGTTCCTGAAAAATATCATCATACCTAGAAACAATATTAATTAATTCCTTTTTATGAGATGGATCACACCCTTGGAAAGCATCAAATGTCCCGACATCTTTCTCTTTGACGACCATGAGTACATATCTCTTATTAGTGGTTATGAGCCTTTTGATTTGTCCTGCACTAATAAGTGTCATATTTACCCTCATGCTGTGAGCTCTAACAAATATTCCACTCCCCCTTTAGTAAGGTGGTATTTCTTCTCATGATGAAATAATATTTATTTTCTATCATAAAGATAAGGACTTCCCAACACTATGCCACATATATCAAGCGGTACAACATCCAAATCCACTTCATCAATCAACTTTGAAGCAATAGCAAATTTGACCCTACATTGTTTGGTGACATTAAGTTTTTCTTTATCACATACCCAACCAAGAGGATAAGGCTTCAAATGTGGTTTCGTTACAAGACCCATCTTCTTGATAAGTGCTTCAGATATTAATTTTACTTGGGAAGCCGGATCAAATAATGTATCTATATTAGTATGTTTAGATACAAATCATATATGAAATAACTCATTCCTCTTTCATTAATCAACATTAGATTCATTATTGGAACTTGAACTAGCATGAAGAGAACCTTTACCCTGTACTCCAACCATTGTTATCTTTCCTTCATCTCCTGATTCAGAACCAAGATCTTTCTGCACCATAGCAACGGTCTTTGTCTTCCCCTTTCCACTGAACTATTTTGGTTTCTTTTCTCGATGCAGTTTCCAACAATGTTCTTCATCGTGATCGCCCTTCTTTCAATGAGTGCAAGATGGTTTTCCTCCTTCTCTCGTCACTGTAGTGGTTTTCTAGTCCTTCCTTTTAAACTTCTTGAAATTCTTGTGTGGGAAATTGGAAGGTTTCTTCATGGGATATTCTTGAACATGTTTCCCCATGTTCTCAAGGTGAGTGGCTTGCACACAAACTTCGTGAATATTAGTGGGGTTAAACAAGAGAAAATTATGAAAAATATAACTATGAAGTGCGCTAATATACTTCATTAAAGTTTCATAAGAATCCAAAGGAATGTTCAATGCAAGAGATTTCTTCCTAAATTATTATGTGAAACTTTGTACAGTCTAAACTTTACTCTGCCTCAAAGTTTTCCATTCCATCATTGCTTTATGTAAATGCCTTAATGGATAAAACTGCTTTCTTATCTTTGTTTTAAATTCTGACCACGAGGAAATAATATTACCACACTTACTTCTTTCCTGTAGCTTTCTCTCCCACCATACAAGAGTGGTGACTTACAACTAAAGAGAAGCCAGTTTCACTTTAACTTTCTTTTCGTCAATATGCTAAACACGAAAATGTACTTCAACTTGTCGTATCCAATTATCTATATTTTTAGAATTAGCATCTCCATTAAACATAGGTAAATCAAACTTTACATCAAGATTTAATAATGGTTTCTTTAAAGAGGCTTTATGGCTAGAATGCTAAGAGGGGTGAGAATGCTTAGAAGAAGAAGAAGAACTAGAACTTGAAGGTGAAGATGGAGGCTCAGGAGGGTCTCCTCCAACCGCTTGGTTTATCGAAGCATCATCATCGAGTGATGATTCCTTTTTCTTCCCTTTCTTCTTCATCCTCTTCTCGTAATATTCATACATTCGTTTGACCATTTCTGACAAGCAATAAAAGACCATGTGAAATATTTTCTCTTGTTCATCACGCTTGTCCTCTTCTTCCATATTCTTCCTTCGGGATGCACGACCAACTTCGGGATTGAAAGTATTAATCATTCCTTCACCCTGCTTATGCTTGTCCCTAGTAAGTATTCATACTCAACAATTCAAGTCAAAGATGACTGCTCTTATACCAACATGATCCGGGATATTTTCATCAGGTGACTTATTAAAGAATTGTATTAAATGAGCATAAGCTAAAGTAAACCATAAATAAGGAAAAACTCAAAATGAAAGAGACATAAGCATGCAATATGAACACAAAGAACTTGATAACGAAGTTCGTCCCTGGTGGACGATGTCTTCAAGTCCTTCTCTCAAATGGGTAGGTATTTTTATTAACTTCACAAAAGAATTGGGAAAAATACATAAGTATACCTCATTCTAGAGTTAAGCTACAGACGCTTTGCTCAAATCAGAAAAATAACATCACCACTGTGTTCATGGAGTCGAATTACCTAAAAATGACTGTCTCCACGTCTCGATCTGAGTCTGACACTTTTAGGCCCAAGAGACATCTCTGCCTCGGTTTCCATGCCTTGCTCCTGCAATAAATGACTGGAAATCTCGAACTGCATGCCAAAATCCATACCAAATCCATATGGGTGCGATTGGTTCTCCCACGTCTATCATGAACACTAGCAAAGGCCTCCTTTTATATAAAATTGTAGGCAGTTATGCAATTAAGGTGATGGTTTGGCGCATTGGTGGGTGTATTCTATTTTAAGGCATAGGTTGGCGGACGTCTCGGGATTGAATCCAGTGGACTCTGATTTTAGCATGTGGTTGCAACTAGTTTTGGCACACGCTACTAAAATTGGCGAGTAACTGCTAAACTGAAGGTGATTAGTTTTAATAGTTTGGCGGATGATTATATATAGTGGCGGTTGGAATATGCCATATGGAGGCGGTGGACATGGTATCATGGACCAACACATAACCAGGGGTTGGGTCGAGGGCCTAGCCCCGTTTCTTTCCCCCCCACATAAAAAAATTAAGATTAAATAAAATGCACACCATATTACTAACAAGGAACACATGGTGGTATGTTGGTTAGCGCGGAGGTGTGAGGCCTTTGGGCTAGGAGGTTACAGGTTCAAATCCTGTGTAGTCATATATTTTTACACATACCAACCATTGGAGGGGTGCCACGTGGAAGCCCATGACTGGGCCATGTGGCACCATAACATTTGCTTAATAAAATGCCACCTTTCAAAACTTAATTCGCCTATGTGTCTTCCATCAGACTTGTACGACCTGACCTTGCCATGTCATCCCATGCCAACTTAGCACTTTTCCACATTAGTTGTACAGACGTGCCACGTGTCACCCTTGTAGTGGTGCCACGTGTCACCTTGTCCTTTTGACCTTTTGACCAAGTTTGAATTGAACTTTGACCACTTATAACTTTTGATCTGTAACTCTTTGACGAGTCGTTTGCGCCATTAGAAAGCTTGTGACATGCTCTTCGCGATCATGCCAGTTTCACTGAGTTTTGGGAACTTTGAAGTTTTTCCCTTTTGTTGTCTGTTGAAGCCATTTTGAGCATCATGAGTTTCCTCTGTGCGTTCTGAGTTTTTCTTAGCCTTCTCTGGATCCTTTTTGGATCAATCCACTTGTACAAAAAGAATCCCACTTCACCACCATAGTTCCAGGTTCATCATGAGGGTATCCACCACACCAACTTGCTTCCGGAGGACATTGAATCTTGATCCATGAGGCACAAGCTAGGTATTATGGTGAGTTTCATTTCAATATTTGAGGCATTTTGGTTTGATGCATTTAAAATTTCTTTTGATTATGTAACATCTACTTGGACATTATGCTCTTTGCCCTATTTCACCTTGGTGGTTTACAATGTGCCCTAGTAAGTGGTCACCCTTAGGGTTTGGTTTGCTACTAGGAGGTCCCCTTGACAAGTCATTGTGCCATTCCCAGCCATACTTGTCACTTTCCATGCTTTTTCCCCCAATCTCCTTATATTTTGGGTTTTCGGGTGTACTAACCCAAGAAGGGGTTGTCCCTTATTTCATGGGAAGAAGGGGATGAAGACCCATAGGGGAGATGGATGGAAAAAGATAAAATCCTAATTATGAACCTTTCTAAATTCTCTCCCAAAGAGGTATTGAGAGCAGTGAAACACTTCTCCTAAAAAATCAAAGAACTACAAAATCAAACACGCAACATAAATGTACCACTTGATTAAGGGATTTACACAAAGTGCACTACAAGCTATATTATACCCCCATGGTACTGTGTATACTTCTCCCTTCAAGTGACAATGTGGTACTTCCCCCCAAGATAATCGATTCACCCTAGGGAGTACCCAGTTTTTGGACCTTAATTAATTAATGGCAATGAATGGGCTTGGAAAAAGGATGCATTGAAAACGAAGGTGCAACACACCCTCTACAAAGGCACCCATAAATGATACACTACGATCCCTTGTATGTCATAAACCCCATGCCCAAGAGTAATTCCCCCATCCATAACATCTTTTCCACATGTATTAGAAAGGGTTCCACTTGGGAAACACTCCTTGACCTAGGGGATGATTCACCCAATAGGTCACCTTGTCAACCCTCCCATACCCAAACTTGGAAAATTGCATAGGGTCTTTGAGCACTTGTTTATTTTGATGAGGTGGATTTGTATGCACATGCTCAGGTGTCTCTTTTATTGACTTGATTTACTCATCATGATGCATTTGACTTGAGATCCTTGGAGGTCATATTCATTGTCTTTGTAGGACCTTGTTTGGTGGACAAATTTGGAAGAACAAGCCTAGCTTGGGCTTCCTTGGGGCTTGAGTCCCACCATTTGGATATTATGGACCGCACTTTGTATGATGATGACAACCATTGGACTCGAGATATTTCTTGGAGGACCTCACCCATGCCCCTTCTATCCTAATTTTTTTCCTTTGGAGGCTAAAACATCACACTTTGAGGGCTTGGCGTCATGCATGGGTTAGGGTTTGGTGGTGATGAGGACACATGGAATCAATTGATGAGTAATAACACCTCGACTTGGTGGAGAGGGCCCTATCGCCTTAGAATAAGGCCTTTGGAGGGCCAACGTTTCATCCCCAACCTCAATGACTTGCCAAAGATACCAAAACGTTTCCCTAAAGGGGTGACATCATGCTTTTCTAGGGTTTATATTGTGGAAAATCAAATTTTAAATTGTAAAGGGGAAAAGTAAGGGTTTTTGTCCCCTAACTTTGTGGTTTACCCTAGGTTTTTTGGACAAACTCTTATTAGAGGTTTTTGTATAGATAGAGATCATTTCTATCACATTTTATCATAGTTCTCTCACTTGAGAGAAGACACACTTGGCTGAAATTTGTTCCCTACTTGGGAAATTTTATCTATCTCTCTTGGTACTATCTATTTCTATGAATTTCTTTGGCTATTGGATGAAGAAGTGATGCACTATCTTTCTTGGAGGCTATTTCTTTCTTTTATGGTGGATTTTCTTGGTTAAAAAGAGTTTATCTTGTTAATTATTGGACTAAGTAAGGAATATTTCATGTTATTTCTTCTTTTCTTGGTCACAAGGTTAATTTTCTAAGATTTTGGGGAGTATAAGGGCATACTGTTGATTAAGGTTGGTTGTCATTGATGCCAACCCTTGAAGAAAGCCCCATAGCACAAAGGTTGGGTAATGGACCCACGATTGTTTGATGGAAATATGACTCGTTATTTTCTTGTCATGGTTGATAATAAGTAGAAATGGATGGACTCCAAAGTGGTCCTCTTATGGTGAAAGCCCTCACGGGAAGACGCTTTGTGTATTGAGTTATCCTAGAAGTATGGTTAGAGAAACCATGCTTATTTGTGGAATAATGAGATGAACACCAATGAATTTTTCAGTGAAACTATCCTAGAAGGATAGTTCTTGTCATGCCATTTCTGGTGGTATGTGGAATGTCACATAACTCCTCACAATTAGAGATTTATGGCCATGAGAAGTTGGAGAACCCAGGTTTGGGTAATGGACCCAAGTTTGCTTGATGGATAACAGTATGAGTTTTGATATATTTTCAGGTAATGCTATTCTATATGGATAGTACATGTCATTTCATTTATGTTGGTATGTGGAACGTCACATAAATCCTCACGGTTTGAGAGTTATGGCCTTACGAAGTTGGAGGACCCTCATATGTCATCTAGAAGCCCCAAAAGGTCAAAGTAGTCAAAGTGGTTTAAGAGATTTTAAAAGGTAAATAAT
>ML815128.1:6519-16584 GCA_009831015.1 Picea engelmannii
TAGTTATAAATTGTTTTTGCTTTGCATCGACTAAACTAATGTGGTTGTTTCCCCATTACACATTGGGAGTCCACATTGTGTGAAGAACTCTGAAGTGATTGAGTCACATGGTAAAAAAGTCTTTTATTTTTTTTTGTAATTCTACAAAAGAATTTAAGTCATCTTAAAGTAAGGTAAGGACTTTATAACTACTTTATTTATTTTAGTAATTGAATTTAATTAAGTTATATGAGCGTGTAATTATTATGATCCACAACTAGGTGATTTATAATTAGATTTTTTAAACTTTTTTATTTTAATATGGGGAAATAAATTTGAGTGAAATTATTATTTATATGGTATTTTGGAATGTATAAATGGATTTAACTAGCACAGCTTCAAAGTGGTTGGTGTTGCGGTTGTTGAACGTTGAAAGTTATCAAGTTATCTGAAAGGTCAAAAATACAAGGAAGTTATGAAGAGTAAATCACATTCATTGATTTGGGAGAACGACTAAGAATATGCCAGCATTTTCAATTGTTAACCATAAGATTATAATTTTAAATTAAAATATGATTAATTATGTCCATCTCCAATAGGTATACGCCTTTCTACTTAACAATATGAAAAACTCTAACAATATTTGATTTGTTACTAAGGCGAGCACGTCCTTTTTGACATAATAATGTGGTGAAGTGTAAATTGGGAAGATTCATGAAATTTGCGAGGTTGATGACTTGGAAATTCAAGTTCCGTGGGCGAGATGGATAGTTCAAAGAAAGACGCAGCACATGTAAATTTAGTGAGGAAAAATTGGGATGTGCCAAACGACCACAGATCAAGTCAAGTCATGGCGGCCTATGCTGTGCAGTTGTCTTGGTCAGTCATTAAATTAAAATTTGCAATTAACCGTAAATCACGGTAGGATGTTCCAGTGATTATCCTCCACGAAATTTCGTGCTGGCTACGCTGGGTAGCCTATATATACAACGCTTAACATACTCATCTCACCTGTGCTCAATTGCAATTCATTGTATTGAAGTTATAGTGTTTGACTTGCTGGCTGGCAATTTGCAATGGGGGGAAGAACGTTATCAGCTTCCGTTTGGATCACAGCAACAGTAACTTTATTAGCAGTTAATGTCTATCTGCAAGGTAGCGTGCCGTTCTCTCAATTACTCTACAATATCATTATATTGATTTATAAGAACATTATTGTTGATTACTTCATATGTCAAAGTAGAAATATTAAATTACAACCGTGCACATGATTGAAATGTCAACCGTGCACATGATTGAAATGTCAACCGTGCCGTTCTTTCTTTCTTTCAAATTACAACCGTGCACATGATTGAAATGTCAAGTCACGACGTCCCGTTTTGCAAATTTGCAATTGCAGTGTCTATTAATTGTTGTCGACAGGCTTATTTCCAACGAACTACCCACTTTTTTTTTTTTTTCTTTCTTTCTATATAAAAGTCCATAGTCCAAATTGCCTATTTACTATCAATTAGGGATAGAAAAGTCCATATCTCCTATTTACTATCAAATAGGGACTAAAAGTCCATATTGCCTATTTACTATCAATTAGGGATAGAAAAGTCCATATCTCATATTTGTATTTTAATTTTAATATTTTCACCTAAAAATTGCTAAATAAATACAAATTTTATAATTTATATAAGAATATTAGATTTTAGTATATCAGATTTATCATATCATATAATATAATATTAATAACACCATGATATTAAAAAATATTAATAACAACATAATATTAAAAAATATTAATAACAACACAATTTTATAATGTTTTAAAATGTTGTCATATTCATATGTTAATTTTAACATTTCCATCCTAAAAATGAATTTTATGATATTTGAAATTTATTGATTCTATTTTATAATTAGTTAAAAGCAATGATATGAGAATCAATTTACTTTCTTTTTTTTACAGTGGGAAAATCTAGCGAAAATCTATCATAACTCACTATCTATGTTAACTAGTAGTGGGGACAATCATTACTCGTTGTTATCTGCAAATGCAGGTTGACTCATTACCATTATTCAAGAAAAACCATGTCACCTAAAATAACTTGTTGATTCATCACTCTTGCCAAATGTTGTTAACTTACATTGGGGACAACCATTACTCGTTGTTATCTGCAAATGCAGGTTGACTCATCACAATTATTCAAGGAAAACCACACCACCTCAAATAATTTGTTGACTCATCACTCTTGTCAAATGTTGTTAACTTGTTTCCTTATGTACGGGGAAGACGGACTCTTAGTTAATCAAAAACAATTTTTGTCATAATCCAAGACCAAACAATTTACTCTTATTTGGATGGAAATTTTCCAAAGAATTAAAAATAAACAAAATTTTCTAAATCTATATAAAAATATTAAATTACCACCTACTCTGAGTAGAACTATATATTATTAATGGTAATAAATACATGTTTGCATAAAAGGTCATGGCATGAATTATCATGTGTATTTATATGAATGTAATTATATCTCATCCCGTATCATGAATAATAAATAATAATTATTTTATCCCTCGTGAATATGTGGGCCTTGTCATTATGGATGTTTCGGTTAAGTGACCAATAGGTTCGCGTCAAGTGGTATCAGAGTGGTCTCTCTATTGGCCTGTGATCAAGTATATTTTTTTGGGTTGTTCCATTGATTTGTGATCAAGATTATTTTTCCAATGACATTTTAAAAAAGAAAAAGAAGAAGAAGAAAGAGAAAGAAGAAGAAAAATAGAAAAATAAGTTCTATAAATAATTCCTAGGTTTTGTAGCCCACATGCGAAAAAAAAGAGAGAAAAAGTTATCCAAGTATTTCTAAAGTGCACGTGAATAAATATAAGTAAAACGAGATTATGTAGTTGACAATAAGTAAAGTTAATTGGCATGTCCATGGTACGAAAACATAATTAAAAATGAAAGTTTCCAAGTATCTTTAAAAGTGCAAACAAAAAAAATGAAGTCAAAGAATGATTCCATAGTTGGCATAAGTTAATTTTTGCATACATGGTAAGAGAAGATAATTAAAAAGGAAATTTCCCAAGTGTTTTAAAGTACATGTGAAGAAGTATCAAATCAATCATATAAATAAGTTGACAACATAAATGAAGGTTATACAACATATCAAAATTGTTAAGAAATAAAAAAAGATTGAATCTTTACGTGAGGGAATTTGTGCATGAGGACAAGGCAAGTTTGAGACATTGTGAGAAGTCATTAAGTTAATACAAGTATATAAGTCACGTAAAAGTGAAAAATGTGAAATATTAAAGTTTACAAGTATATAAGAAGTCAAGTAAAAGTAAAAAAAGTGAAATATTAAAGTTGATAAGAGATTTTGTGTTAAAGTAAATAAAGGGTAAACGTACTTACATTCTTAAGATATAATTTTAAGAAGATCAAATATTATTATCAAACTTCTTTTCCAAATTTCAATTAAAAATACTATTATAAAAATAATCCCTAAGTTATATAACATCCAAGATTAAGTGAAATATTACAAATTTTGGCGAAAATCAAATGGATTCTAGTAATGACAAAATAAGAAGGTTTATTGAAACCAAAAATCCCTTTGATTATGATTCAATGCTACTTCAAATCAAAGGGACACTAGGAGGGAAGGATATCAATATTTCCATCGCTCCTATTGAATGTAATAATTATGTTAGTACCAAATCCGTTAACTAGTGATTCATTCCTGAGTCAAATATAATAGAAAAACTAGTCTTTGGAGACAGAAAACAATATGACATGAGCGATTTACAACTAAAAATTGGAGATTATACTTTTGTATCATAATTCACTACTAAATCACTGTAGAGAAATGATGACGAAATAATTCTAGGTTCACTCTGGATGGAAACTTTGGGTACTTTCGTCTTAAACACGAAGAAAAAGTTTTTGACTTTTCCTATAAAAAGAAGAAGATAAAATTATAGGAAATTACTTTGGAGTCAGATTTAGAAACATCAAAATATCTTAAATATATCTCAAAGGTAATCCTCCAAGATAATCAAAAGTCAATGCAAAAGATACAAAAATAATTTTGTATAGTTATCGCAGATAAAGATGATGAAATTTTTTCGTTTGAGAAATCATAATAAAAATCTACTAACATAAATGAAAAAGTTAAAGGAAGAGAATAAGACACAACAAAGAGCCCAAAACATGAATAAGAGAACTAACATAGATGCAATCAACGTGAAAAAAATAATGTTGTTATCAATGAAGTTGTATTAGTGGAAGAGCCTCCAAAAGTTGAAACTAGAAATAAATAAACCTCAATATAAGGGATCGAAACTCAAAATACGAGTGTAATTTCTAATAAATTCTTATTAGTGGAAGAGCTTCCAAAATTTGAGTTCAAGAAACTATTCAGTAATAAAGAAACATTCACACATTTGTTGAAGGTTGAAATACCACTGATCACCAATGATGAAGTCATAGGTCAATTGAAGGACGTTGTCACACCAATAAATACAAAAATATTAGATATCATAAGGAAAACTCAAGTAAATCATGACAAGACTAAACATGAGATTAAGAAGGATAATCTTATTAGGATACCATATAGATATCCAAATTACCAAATTTTTAGTGTGCAAGAATCAACATACCGATATCATAAGGTTCCTAACTAGAGTCAATGGTGTACTTACATATCAAAGTATTCAAAGATCTATATGTGTTTTGAAGTCAACATGAATAAACAAGAACTTATCCAAAATATTATCATCAGAGAGTTCCAACAAGAATTCACCTGGGATGGATTGATTATTTTTTGATGCACCAATATTGTTCAAGCCTTAGAATGCCATATCACCTTGTGTCCTCAACTTTATCTAATTGATGAAAGTTATAAAATAATGTTCATTCTATCATAAGCGTTTCTCATTTTGTATTCTTTGATGACAAAATTTTATGAAGGGGGGAGATTTGTAATATATCTAAAGTATATTACATTTATTATCATGTAATAATAGTTATAAGACAATTATTATGTAATATAACCATTATAATGTAATAATATTAAGTCATGACAATGACAAGTCTATGTAATAATGATAATTCTTCACCTTTTTCAAGAAGATGACTTATCATCCCTACATGTATTTATTTTCACGCCATTTTATCTTATCCCATATCATTAATAATAAATCATAACTATTTTATCCCTTGTGGAATATATGGATTCATCCTTGTTATTATCAATGTTTAGGTGAAGTGACCAATAGGTTGGCTTCATGAGCTAGTTGTCTAAAACAATATTAACAATGGTGGCTATGATTCTTATGTCATATAATTGTTGTTTGATTTTTTCAAAATTTTCATATTCATGATGAAGAATATCTCTTTCCTAGTTAGACTTTAGCTGTTGGTTCTTATTCAAAAGGTTCCACTCTTGACTAATCAAGTTAGTTATTAGGTTTTGTATGTAGTCAACTTGGTCATCTAGTGTATTTTCTAAGGAAATACTTAGTTCTTGTTGTTATTTTTCTTTACTAGTTTTCCACTCTCTTTCCTCATTTTGTTTCGTTTACTTCAACCTTTTGGTCAACCTAGTCCATCTTTTATTTTTTTCTTTCACGATAGTCTTATAATTATTGTATATTTAAATCTGAGGCATTTTTTGGGTCAAAGTAAAGGAACAATTCGTACATGTGATATTTAATAATGTAAATCATGCACCAAAGAGTACACACAAAACCAATAATGAAGACACATAGATAAGTTAGGGATGAGAATCTCATTGGAACATTTGAGATATTTTGAGAAATTATTATGAATATGGTTGAACCAACTATCTTATTATGACATGTTTGTTATGGTCACCGTGTGCTATTTAAAGGAACCTCATGTATTGTACATTGAATACAAAGATATACAATATGTGTGAAATCAATATATTGTGATGTTTAAATGATTTTTGTGTTCCTATGGTGAAATTTTGTATGTCAATAATTATATTGTTGTGTGTTTATTCCCAACATTTGGTATTAGAGCTTCATAATGTGATCTATGATACATGTCAAAAAAATTGAAAATTGATGATAATTATGGTGTTGGTACTATCTTCTTAATCTTCTTAAATGGTTTGTGCCTTATGATCGATGCGAGTACTTAAGGATTTAAATAAAATAAAATTTCATGAATTAAAATCATACCACAATGAATTCACATGAATATGAACCCAACAACAAAAACTATTGAAAAGGTCTTTTTGTTGTGTTTTAGATGAAAAATTCTCTAACAATCATTAATACAAATTTGGTAGTAAGAAAATATAACATTATTTCAAATATATCCAACGATGGAAATAGGATTGGAGTGTTGAGTCAAAGCTTGATTGAGGTTATTGTAGTGAGTGAAGTGGAATTGTAGGAAAAAGGTTTCCATAGAACACAAAGAATGAAGATTGTTCATATAAATGGTTTTAGAGGCTATTAATTTTTAATTTTTAGCAGAAATGTATAAAATCTCCCTTCGAAAGTTGTAGTAAGAAAAACAACTATAACCTATGTTAAAAAAAGGAAGCCTCGATCTATGTATAGATTTTATAGACAATTAGTAAAATTTCTATTTTTATTTCAAAGAGATAAAAAGGGCAAGTGAACTTGAGTCCACTGTCCCAAAGTTTTACAAGCACAAGTGACATATATTGTCATTCATGGAGCACATGTTTTACTAAATTTGTCCTCACTTCAACACTGAAATGAAAACTTATTCATCTTTATCAATGCCAATTTCTTAATCCTCTCCTCTCTTTATATGCATAGCTTCATACATTAAATTTTTGTTTAGCTCATGAAAAAATAAAATCACCAATGTCAAGGAGAGAGGGAGGAACACATGTGCCTTGAAGAGGAATCATCAATTGAACTACAACTTAGCATTAAAGGATTGCACAAAAAAATGTTAGTGACATTAAAGGATTGCATTAAATTTTTGTTTAGCTCAAGAAAAAATAAAATTACCAATGTCAAGGACAAAGGGAGGAACACATGTGCCTTGAAGAAGAATCATCAATTGAGCTACAACTTAGCATTAAAGGATTGCACAAGAAAAATGCAAGGGAAGATAGAGAAAGGTGATATGTGAGCAAGTTTGGAGAGATGAAAGAAGTTAATTGAAGCGAGAATCAAGTTGGAAAGACTCCCACCTTCCACAATTATATTCAATAAACAAGGTCATTTAGAGTTTCCCAAGGTATGTTATGTTTTCTTCACATTGAAAGAATGAGGTCATATTTCTTTGTAGATATATTAAAAGGACTTAGGTGATTGGGTGAGAACTGACAAAGGAGACATGTTGAAACTCTTGATTCATGGAAAGTATTGTTGGTGATGATTTTAATTTTTGTTTATGGTATATTGTCATAGGATAATTTTTTTTATTATTTTTATATAGTTAGAATACATTTTTTTTTATGAGTGTAACGATCCTTGTAATGACCCTCCGGTTTACTAATCATCAATAAGTAAGCGAATACAATGAAATTGATATTTTTTTTTATAATCATTGTGAAACTTTAACATAACACAACTAATTTTGCTCAATAATATAAACATGTAAATTAAATAATACATGATCTACGCTAAAAGGAATGAGCAAATTCATTACGTCAAGACCTAAACCTGTTTGCAACTAGATCCGTGGGTGTAACTTAAATGATTCAACCTGTACTTATTATATTGTATGAGAGAGAACAGATCCAGATCTCATGTCTATCACCATTTTTCGTCCAACACCAGAAAAACTAAAATAAGGAAGGTTATAAAACAAACATGTCGATTCAATCTAGTAGACAACATGCTATCTTATTGTTAGGATTCTGACAATTATTTGGATAAGGCGGTTTTAAATGACCAAGATTTAAGGCAGATTTATTGCTTCTTGTTGAAACCACTTAATTGAGATAGGGGAAGCAATTAATTCAGTCAGTTTCATGTAATTGTGAGAGACCTATATAAATGTGAATACCTTAGAGGCATTCAATGAGCAGGGGCTTCAAGCCCTCTCTTGGGCTGTCTATTTTCCCAGTTGTAATTGTAATCTCCTGATTTCCTTGATAATCAAATGATTGTCATTGTTCAGTGGATGTTTCCCTCACCTGAGGGTTTTACCACTTAAATCACTGTCTTAATTTGTGTGAATGCTATTGTGATTTATCTGGTTCTTTCATTTTTTTATTTATATCTGTTAATTGTTGTTTTTAGCATTGGCAATTATAACATTTATGAGTCGAACTTTCTATTCTATTCACTTTGGTTATTGAACAGATTTTATTTTGTGCATTTGTTATATAGAAATTTCTCTATCAATACACACATAGAGTAAATAAGAGAAATAGCTGCAAAGCAGCTAGTTACTACCTAATTCGATGAAAAAAAACTGAGCTTAATGCCCAATGACTTAGCTAACTTAAAAAACTTAACTTAATACCTAGTGGCTTAGCTAAGCCATGCATTTGATATTAGTCCATAATGTAATAGAAAATAAACCTAGTGGCTTAGCTAAGCCATGCATTTGATATTAGTCCATAATGTAATAGAAAATAAATTGCTTAGTAGTGTAATCCAATATCTCATTACCACCCCCCAAACACACAATAATTAAACCAAAAATTTAACACAGTAAAAGTAAACAAACTTACAGCTGAGTGGGGATAAGATTATGATTAAAAATGAAGTTTAATTAATATAATAGAAGTTAGTAGGATTCGCAAAATTTTCACCTACTCCACATCCAAGAATTTTGGCTTAAGGAAATTAATACTGATAACTAATTAACACTGCAAACTTCTAGGTAGTAGAAATAATAGAGACTCGACTGCCAGATAGGATGCATGAGAAATCTTTAGTTGATTCACCTCCACAATGGGTTATTGACCTTAAGAATAAACTATAATTTGACAAGCCCTGAATGATCTACGATATTGAAGTGACAGACAAGTAAAAGGATCTATGGTCTTGACTTCCAGCTCAAGACATTAACCAGAAATTTTTAGACACGCATCTACGGTTTCGACATCAAATTCTTAAGATGGATCCATCATTATTGATTTTAAAATAAAATATAAGGCAATACCCATACGATTTTTCCCTCTTGTTCAGCTAGGAGTATAACAATAGATGATGAAGTCGTGGGCAACGATAATCTTAGTCCAGATTCATGAGGGTTGAATAGCTAGGTGAGATTGAATTTAGGATGTAACGCCCACGTGGCAGAGTGGGTAAGTAAATATTAAGCCACTCCCACCACTATTGTTAACCTAACCGAGAGTTTTATTAACCAAAAATGTTGTATTTCTCAATCTTGTCTAACAGATTAGAATAATAAAAATAAAAGATGACACGACGAGGTATTTTATGATCTCTCTACCATCGATGTAGGTAAACAAGGGCTGCATGGCAGCTTAGTCCCTGCCAAATAGATTTGGATTTGGAGATGAATAATTACTAGCCACATTCTTACTTTATTGTAACTCCTATACCTATAATTTGCAATGTTTAAAAAAAAAAAAAAAAAAAACCACCAGCTACTCTGATGAGGGTTTCGCGTTCCAATTCAGGGCTGAGATGTGGACGTAGAAGCCCATAACATCGCAAATATGAGGATGTAGTTCCGGCATAAATTCGTCTCTGCATAACAATTCCGGCAAGTAGTTCTGGCAGGCTCCAGCAAGTTCTTCCCTTGAAAAAATGTTGAACGTGGCGAGCTGGTCCTTGGGTAGCAGTAATGGCCTCCGCTATGAAGCGTACGGTGTCCACGAATAAAGAACTGGAACGAGTCAGCGATACGAGAAGACCTATACTATCAACACCAAACCAACCCGTGACCTTTGTGGAGGAATTTGCTTCTCCGATTTAATGAATTGTCAGTCATATAAGGAATTTATTGCAGGAGTAATCAAGGAGCTAAATTGTCAAATCTATTAATTGTTTATACATTGAATGACGTGAAGCCTGCAATAACACTTGAAAGATATTAGCCAATCAAATGTTAGAAAAATATTTTTTTTTATTATTAAAAAAAATACATATTTTGAT
>ML815128.1:20223-34131 GCA_009831015.1 Picea engelmannii
GTCTCCGTATCATTCTCACACATATACAATTTTCCACAGCTTAGAATAACCCATCGCAGTTTATTATATCAATAATAGTTGTACTCAGAGTTGGAGTACAGTTGCAAAGGGCAGAGGACACCCATTTGAGAGACTCAAATCGAAAGCCAAGATGCATACTTTAGAAAAAGTATGAACTACATCTTGGGCTTCGCTGGTATATTTCTCCGTCTTGCGTACAAAAAGCCAGTCATAGCTTCAATCAGTACCACTCAGACCTGTTAACCCTTATTATAACATTGATTACCTTGCAATCTTTGCAATAATATTGATTTATGGGGAGGATATACCAGACCCCAAGAATATCGCAGAGTACCAGTGCTGGCTGGCGCCACAATTTTCAGAGTGTGGAATAATGGGATATGCTTCAAATTCAATTCACTTCACTTCATTTACGTACAACAGGCGAGTTGTCCAACCTGTAAATGTTGAACATTAATTAAATAACATACATAATCTGCAATAAGATTTGAACATTAATTGAATGACATCGAACGAAGTTTCGCATTTATTTAAACAGTAGGCCAGGTGCCGGGATGGTTGCCGTTATATCTCTCGTTCAGCGAGTCAAAAGCTGAGGAGGATTTAAATGTACTCACTGATATTTTCGCCAAATTTCCAAAATCCAATTGCTTGCTCCGCAAGGCTTGTGACTTTAGCACGGACGCCAAAACCGTTCAATTATGTCATAAAGACTTTAAATATATGCTTATCCGATTTAATGAATTGTCAGTGATATAAGGAATTTATTGCAGGAGGAGTAATTGTTTATACATAGAATGACGTGAAGCCTGCAATAACACTTGAAAGATATTAGCCAATCAAATGTTAGAAAAATATTTTTTTTATTATTAAAAAAAATACATATTTTGATTTCCTATGTTACACATTTGATATAAAACAAAAATTTAAAGTCAGCCCTAAACTAATAGTCAGTCAACGATGAACTCATCGCTATTAGTCCCTGGCCTTGGCAGGGACTAATAAGAGTATTTTTGCCGACAACTGTCAAGGACCTTCTTTTTTTACTGTAAAACTGTTTTGTTTTTTACTTAAAACTGGAGTTTGAAGTTGGGAGTTGTCTTTATCTAACAAAACTTCCAGTTGATAAGACATCACAAGAATATGATAAGATATCTGGACTACCAGTGTCCTAAGTAAATAAGAGGATTTTACGTTTTGTTTTTTTACTATAAAACTGGAGTGACGTTGAAGTTGTAAGTAGTCTCGGGAGTGGGTTTGAAGTTGTGAGTATTAATCACTATTGACAATGGGCACAATTAACCATTTTTTAATCTCAAATTTTAATTTAATGGTTAACAATTGAAGATGCTGGCATATTCTTAGTCGTCCTCCCAAATCAATGAATGTGATTTACTCTTCATAACTTCCTTTATTTTTGAATACATCCCTTAACCTGTTTACTTTTTAACATTTAAGAAATTACTCTATCACCATATATTGCCACGTTTAAATGATTAACTTTTGAGATTACCTCAAATATCAGTGCATTTCATTCTCTACCCCTAATTTCCTCACATGTCTGGGGGTTTCATATTAGATCGCCGACCTACCTATCATATTAGATGAGCGTTTTATTTTCTGCAACGTGGTAATGAGCGTGGAGCATGGTAGAGTTTTTTGTTGCTGTGTTTTTACAGTTTGTTTAAGACTTACCTTGTTAAATTTTAATGGCGAAAATACAACATACAGGAGAAGGTCAAAAGATCTCCATAGAGCAGGAGATGGCACCTTCTACGAGACGCTTGAAATGCCAATACTAACACTAGAGCTTTCCATACTGTGCTCATCCTCATCTTGAAAGGTAAACCCTAAATATCAAAGCAATTGGGACAATGCAATGCCATGGTACACAGCATAACCCATATATAGATAGTTTTTGTGCCTGAAATGTTTCAGATTTCGTGCGAGACATGAGACAGGTTTAATAAATTTTATATAGCAAACGATGGATATAACAAATTTTATTTACAAACCTTAATTAGGGTTTATATTAAAATTAGGTTTAATAAATTAAAAATGCCTTTCGGCATTCATCAGTCACAATTATGTGGCTGTGCTAATATGATATCTCAACTACCGATGTCCCAGGTGATAAATTGTGAGGCAAAGAGAAATGCAGAGAGAAAAGAATAGAACAGTATATTGAAATGTATGAAGAAGAGTACAAAAACGAAGTTCTGAGAAGATACAATGTAAAGGGAAATAACTGAGCTAAATAGGCTCAAGCAAGACAAAAATAGAAAGTACAACTGTCCAGTACAGCTGGCAGTGTACAGTTAGACTATTGAGGTTACATTATATTTAACACTCCCTCTTAAACTCAATAGTTACAATCATCAGCACTGATTATGCCTAAGTGCTGTCTCTGAAAATCAAAAACTGACTTTCCTAGTGGGTTTGTAAAGATATCAGCAAGTTGATCTCGAGAACCACAAAATTGTAGTGCAATGTCCCCATTATTGACTAGCTCGCGTATGAAATGAAACCGAGTGTCAATGTGTTTACTTTTCTTGTGAAACACATGGTTCTTGGATAAAGCAATTGCTGATGTATTGTCACAGAAAATAGGAGTTGGATTCTTTTATGTATGTGACATATCTTTCAATAATCTTCTCAGCCACACAGCTTGACAAGATGCTGAGGTAGCAGCTACATACTCTGCCTCTGCAGAAGATATTGATACAATTGGCTGCTTCTTTGATGCCCATGAAATCAGGTTCGTGCCCAGTTGAAAAACATGTCCAGATGTGCTTTTCCTGTCATCTAGGCTGCCTACAAAGTCACTATCTATGTAACCAGAAAGTTGATTACTATCAGATTTAGTGTACCATAAACCGAAATTGAGTGTTCCTGCAACATATCTCAAAATTTGTTTTGCCATTTTCCAATGAGAATCTTTGGGTGATTCCATGAATCTGGAAACAAGGCTGGCTGGATACATATTATCAAGCCTAGTTGTTGTAAGATACAACAAACTGCCTACTAAACTTTTGTATAAAGTAGAGTCCACTATAGGACCTTCATCATTCTTGCTCAACTTTGTGCCTAGTGGTATAGGGGTTTCTGCTGGATTGCATCCTTGCATGCGAAATCTTTTGATGATGTCTGCTACATACTTTTGCTAACAGACAAAAATGCCTTTGGGTGATTGATTAACCTCAATCCCTAAAAAATATTTCATTATGCCAAGATATGTCATCTCAAACTCAGATTGCATGGCATGTTTGAAATCTGTTAACTCAAGATTTCTTGTGTAGATCATGTCATCAACATATAAACATACAATTATAATTTTACCGTGCTGATCTATTTTGGTGTAAAGAGTTGGCTCATTTTGTCTTCTGCTGAAACCACTTTTGATCAGATAAGTGTCAATTCTGCTGTACCAAGCTCTTGGAGCTTGCTTTAATCCATACAAGACTTTCTTCAACCGATACACTTTGGCTGGGTGCTCTTGGACTTCAAATCCAGGTGGTTGATCGACATAAACTTCTTCTTCTAAGAAACCATTCAAGAATGATGACTTGACATCCATTTGGTATACTTTCCATTTGTGTTGTGCTACTATGGCCAATAGAGTTCTTACAGTGTCTAGTCTTGCTACTAGAGCAAAAGTTTCACCATAATCAATACCTGGTTGTTGTGAGAATCCTTTGACAACAAGTCTTGCATTGTGCTTTTCAATCTGTCCTTTTTCATTGAGTTTAGTTTTGTAAACCCACTTGACACCAATACTCTTCTTGTGTCTTGGAAAATCAACAAGATCCCATGTCTTGTTCTTCTCAATGGAGTCAATTTTTTGGTTCATGGCTTGAACCCAATGTGGCTCCTTAGATGCTTCCTTAAAGGATGTAGGTTGACATGGCATTAAAGAAAAAAGATTGTGTTGCTCAAAGTCATCCAACTGTTGATGGATTTCTGTCAAACTTCGAGTTCTCTGATTCTGTGGTTCATAGAATGATTCTCTGCTGGAAGTTGAGTTATCCTAAGAATGTTTAGGTTGTCTTTGTACTTGCAATCTTGGAAGAATATTTTGAGGTACTTGTTGTTCTGAATTTTCTGTGTTTTAAGAACTTGGCAGCAATGGATTTTGACTGTCCACTTGCTGATTTTCTGAATCATTCCAGAATTGATTTTCCAGAAATTTTACATCTCTGCTGAGAATTAATTTCTTTGAGATTGGATTATACAGTCTGTAAGCTTTAGATGTTTCACTATATCCAGTGAAAATACATTTCTCACTTTTGTCATCAAGTTTCTTCCTTAATTCGGAAGGTATGTGAGCATATGCTATGCATCCAAATGTCCTTAGATGCGCTACATTGAGCTTTGTCCCACTCCATGCTTCTTGGGGAACTTTCATCTTTAGACTTGTGGTTGGTGATCTATTCAAGAGATAAACTGAGCATGCTATTGCTTCAGCCCAAAAACTATTTGACAAACTTTTCTCTTTGAGAAGTGTTCTTGCCATATTCATTATTGTCTGATTTTTCCTTTCAGCCACTCCATTCTGTTGTGGAGTATACCTGGCTGTTGTTTGCATGATGATGCCTTGAGATTTGCAGAAATTTGCAAATTCTCTGGAGTTGTATTCTCCTCCTCCATCTGACCTGAGTGCTTTGATATATTTGCCACTCTGTTTTTCATCTTCTGCCTTGAATTCTTTGAATTTTGTAAATGTTTCAGACTTGTGTTTGAGAAAATAGATCCATATTTTTCTGCTGAAATCATCAATAAACATTAGAAAGTAAAAACTACCACCTATTGACTCTATTTGCATTGGTCCACATAGGTCGGTGTGAACAAGTTCAAGATGTTGTTTGGCTTGATTGGAAGACTATGGAAAACTAGTTCTCTTATGTTTTCTAAGTATGCAAGACTCACATGGGGGAATTCTCTCTTTAAAGATAGGTAGACCTTTGACCATGGAGTTTTTCTGAAGAAGACTTAGACTCTGAAATGGTAGATGTCCAAATCTTGTATGCCAAACCATTGTTTCATTCAGGCTTGATGCACTCTGTGCATATGGTTGACTCAGATTTGCAGTTCTGAGGGTAAGGGGAAACATCCTATTTGCAGTCATATGGATTTTAGAAACTAATTTTCGGCTTGGGATTTTGTCATATATCTTACAAGATGTTCCCTCAAAAAGTACCTTATAGCCATGTTCAATAAGTTGTCCTACACTTAGCAAATTATGTTTTAAATCTGGAACATGTTAGACATTGTTGATGTCTTTCTTTACATTCTGTTTAGTAAGAATATGAACAGTTCATTTTCCTTGAACTTTGACTAAATAATCGTTTCCAAGAGTAATATCAGATGAGATTGAAGAATCAATGCATGAAAGTAATTCTTTGTTACCTGTCATGTGATTGCTGCATACACTGTCCAACAACCAGAGATCTTTAGGTTGTTGTTCAGTCTTGAGGTACGAAAGAAACATACCTCTTGAGGTGTCTCCCGTATGATTTGGCACATGTGCTCTGCTTGCTTCTTCCTGCATTCAGATTCATAGTGCCCATACTTTTCACAGTAATAGCATTGTATGCTGGATTTGTCATTTGACCTTCTCCCTTTGTCTCTTTGAGGCTGAAAAT
Organism: Picea engelmannii; assembly: GCA_009831015.1. Lineage (NCBI taxonomy): Eukaryota > Viridiplantae > Streptophyta > Pinopsida > Pinales > Pinaceae > Picea > Picea engelmannii. The sequence continues at coordinate 25,887 of ML815128.1, forward strand.
TCTGATGTTGATTTTGTTGCTGATTTCTTTGACCTTGGAAATTTTGATTTGGATATTGTTGTCTGTTACCTCCAGTGGAATGAGATTTATTTTGATTTCTCCCTCTTCCTTGGTAACCTCTGCTTCTTCCTCTGCCTCTCCCTTTCCTGAAGGAGAATTGAGTTTTGAAAGCATTGGAGATTGACTCATTTGTGAGATGCAATTTGGTCTCATGTGTCACTAGAGAACCAATTAATTCATCTGTTGAAAATCTTGACAGATCCTTAGATTCAAGGATTGTTGTGACAACCATTTCAAATTTCTTGGGTAAACTTCTGAGGATTTTCTCAACAATGCGTTGATCATTGATGGCTTCACCAGTCAATCTGATCTGGTTCACGATTCTCATAACTCTGGTCATAAACTGATCCACATTTTCGGACTCTGTCATCCTTAGAGTCTCGAATTGCGTCCACAAGGTCTGCAGTTTCACTGTTTTGACCCTGTCATTTCCTTGGTAGGAAGATTTAAGGATGTCCTAGGCCTGTTTTGAAGTACCAGCGCCTGTGATTTTTGAGAAAATCGAATCATCCACAAAGTTTTGAATCCAGAATTTTGCTTTATTTTCTTTGTTCCTTAGTGTTGTCTGAGCAATTCTCTGCGCATTTGTCATGGCCGCGAGGGCGGTTGTATCCGGTTCCACATATCCAAGATCCACTGGTTCCCAACACTCTTGTGCTTGCAAGAACGATCTCATCCGTAGAGACCAAAACTCGTAATTCTTTCCTAGAATAATCGAACCCTGAGTTGATCTTAAATTGCTAGACGATGCCATACAAAAAAATTTGCAGAAAAAATATAGAGGGAAAGTTTGTATTTACCTCCGATGGTCGAAACGTCGATGTGCCGATGGCCGAAAAGAGCTTATCGGCCTTGAATTGGCCTATGTCACCTTGCAATGTGACCACGCGCCTTGATGGTAAAGTGCTACGGGTTTTTCCCGTTCTTTGTCTTTCAAAATGCCGAAACGCGAAAAATTGCCTTTGGACAATTCAACGGTCCAGATCTTGTGTGATCTGACGGTCCAGATCTTATCGAGATATCGTGAATCGGGATTTCGCGAGTTCTGATGACGAGTTCTTTTGACTCCTCGAATCTTCGATCTCCGATTTACCGATGGTGCGTTCCTTTCGGGACTTTCCCGATTGCTCTGATCTCCGCCACGCGTCCCAACAGATGGACGGTCGTGATCTCTCCTCGCGATTTCGCGATTGGATATGTCCCGGACGTCTCGTCTCCAGGATCCGCGAAACGTCGAACGCCGATGCGCCGATTGACTCCCCCGATGTCGTCCACGTGTCTCCTCAAGATGGACGGCTCCGATCGTTTACGGGGTTTTCACCACAAGAAAGTTATGAAGAGTAATCACATTCATTGATTTGGGAGGACGACTAATAATATGCCAACTTTTTTAATTGCTAACCATCAAATTATAATTTTAAATTAAAAGATGATTAATTATGTCCATCTCCAATAGATATAAGCCTTTAGGTCTAACAAGATGAAAAGCTCTAACAATATTTAATTTGTTACTAAGGCGAGCACGTCCTTTTTGACATAATAATGTGCTGAAGTGTAAATTGGGAAGGTTCATGAAATGGAAATTCAAGTTCCGTGGGCGAGATGGATAGTTCAAAGAAAGACGCAGCACATGTAAATTTAGCGAGGAAAAATTGGGATGTGCCAAACGACCACAGATCAAGTCAAGTCATGGCGGCCTATGCTGTGCAGTTTTCTTGGTCAGTCATTAAATTAAAATTTGCAATTAACCGTAAATCACGGTAGGAGGTTCCTTATCCTCCACGAAATTTCGTGCTGGCTACGCTGGGTAGCCTATATATACAACGCTTAACATACTCATCTCACCTGTGCTCAATTGCAATTCATTGTATTGAAGTTATAGTGTTTGCTTGCTGGCTGGCAATTTGCAATGGGGGGAAGAACGTTATCAGCTTCCGTTTGGATCACAGCAACAGTAACTTTATTAGCAGTTAATGTCTATCTGCAAGGTAGCGTGCCGTTCTCTCAATTACTCTACAATATCATTATATTGATTTATAAGAACATTATTGTTGATTACTTCATATGTCAAAGTAGAAATATTAAAAAAACATTGTTGGCTGAACTGCAAGTACAGGTGTGGAAGGAGCTACAATGACCGTCAAGAACCAGTGCTCATACACAGTTTGGGCGGCGGGCAGTCCTGGTGGAGGGAAGCAATTGGGACAGGGCGAAACGTGGACTTTTGATGTTGCCGCGGGAACAACAGGAGGCAGAATCTGGGGCCGAACCGGCTGCTCCTTCGACGCGGGTAGCGGTCAAGGCAGCTGCAAAACTGGTGACTGTGGCGGCTTGCTGAATTGTCAAGGCTATGGAAGCGTCCCTGCAACGCTTTTTGAATACGGTCTCAATAAGTACCAGAATCAAGACTTCTATGATATCTCTCTTGTCGATGGCTTCAATCTTCCTCTCTCCGTAACTCCCTCAAACACCGACTGCAAAGTAATAGGTTGCACCAGCGATATAAATGCCGTCTGCCCTGCAGAATTGAAAGTAACTGATGGATGCAAGAGTGCTTGTGCGGAGTTCAATACCCCTCAATACTGCTGCACGGGGGATTACCTGAACAACTGCAGTCCCACTAACTATTCCCAATTCTTCAAGCAGCAGTGCCCACAGGCCTACAGCTATGCCAAGGACGATGCCACTAGCACCTTCACCTGCCCTTCGGGTGCTAATTACAACGTAGTCTTCTGCGGTTAACATAATCAGGATGTTTACGTAATATCTTCCTACTAAGTATAATGAATTCAATCCCCATACCACAACAATGTGTAGTAGATATCTAAGTATCATATCCATTAAAATAATACTGTTGCATCGGCAATCGCATGCCATGTTTTATGAAAATAAAATGGAGTGATTTTAAGATCCGAGCATCCAATTGGTCTCCCACATGGTGTATTTATCTTCATGGATGTAAACATTTTCACTGCTTATTATCACATCACGGTTTTGCCAAGCATCCCCGTGGTATACTTTATTATACCTGCCGCAGGTTATATTGTGATGGTTCACTTGTCAAACTTTTTGATTTTTAATGAGGTTTTTAATTTTTTTTTTTTAATAAATTAAAGTTTTTATAATGTTTTTTATTTATTTTATATAGTTTGATTGGTTTTAGTGGTTAAAAACATGTGTTTCTTCTTAAGAGGTTTTAAGTTCAAATCTAGAGGGATAGGGTATATATACCTTTGTAGACTTTATCAATGAAATCACTCTGTAGAGCAGGAGGTCTCATACACCAATTTGGTGATTGAAGATGCTAGCATATTCTTAGTCATCCTTCCAAATTAATAAACGAAATCACATGTTCATAACTTTCTAGCATTTTTAAAAGATTAACAAACTTAATTGAAATTACAAATGTACTCCACTATTAACTTTTTATCATTTTACAGTATTAAATTTACATTTGTACCAAATTTACTTACCATAAGTACATATTCTTCGTTTCATCTTACCAACCATAAGCCTTTACACACTCCCCAACAACCAATTAGCGGCTGTGCTAGTTTTAACTATGGCAGATATTGCTTGTTTGATATCCTGATATCCTTTGGGATTCAGGAAAAAGGATTTATACATATTTCCAAGACCCGGTGGTCCTCCCTTATAATACGCATCGATCTTATCAGGCGGGATGAATGAGAGAAGAGGGTACCAAACGTATGCTGGCCGGAAAGTCCTGCATTTTTCCCTTCTTGCAAACCCCATCCATAAAGTCAGTCTTGCAGTAAGGATCCCGGCAGAAAATCCTCACTTGAAAGAGCAATAAGGCTTTGAGGAGAATCAATATCTATAGGGAGGGTTTGACCTGACTTACACAACCTTCCCTTCAGCTAAGAAACGTGCCTTGTGGGATTTCCTGTCCTCTGTTAAGCCATGCATTGCTTCTGGTTATAACATTCCTCCGCCAACTTTTGTTCTTAAGTTTTGCCCATCAATTGTCACCAAGAAGCCTGAGACTAATCCCTCGGATATTGATAACACCAGTCTTCTGCTTGTAGCTTGTGGATTCAGATCTTGACAATTGTGTCACCAATTTGGACTATGCTACATTTTATCATATTTGATTTGCTCCTTAATGCTTCATTCCGACAGGAGTTTCTCAATGTCACTAATAACCTGGAAAATTTCAAGATTAAAAAGCCACGAACTTGAACAAGATGATGAATTGACCAACAAAATTGACAGGACACTGTAACTTGTTTTTATATATTTCTTTTTCTATTAAAAGGCTTGTTTTCTTGGAGGCAGGGGTTTGAGTGCCGGTAATCCCACGGCATTGAGATGTCAAGTGATGGCTGCCTGTGTTGTTAAGTGGTCTTCCTCTATAAGTAAAAGTTTACAATTGCAATTTTCAGTTATTGGAATTGTGATTTTAGACTTTTAGGATTACAATTCATTCTTTTTGAGGCAATGCGTTTATCCTACGGTGATGTCAAAGTCATGGCAGCCTGAGATGTCAAGTCAAGTCATGGCGGCATTCATTTTTATAATTTATGTACAGTCATAATGAAGTTATGAAAACCGTCCTACTTTCATTTTCAAATTCCAACCGTGCACAGGATTGAAATGTCAAGTCACAGCGGCCTGTTTTGCAAATTTGCAATTGCAGTATCTATTAATTTAATTGTAGACAAGACGTGGCTTATTTCCAAAGAACCACTCATTCTTTTTCTTTTCTGGAAAGTTCATGGAATGATAATGAAATTGTTGGATGTGCAAATTTGAGTGACTAATTTATATAATCTAATTTTTTTAGATATTTTCATCAAGTTGAATTTATGCATTCAGAAATGCAATTTAAATAACAAAAAATGACTATTTTATCCAAATTTATGTAATTAAAAAAAAATCAAAACTAACATTTGTTTACACAACTCCTTTTATCATATTTGTATTTTAATTTTAATATTTTCAACTTAAAAAATTGCTAAATAAATAAAAATTTTAACATTTATATAAAAATCTTAAATTTTAATATAAGTATATCACATTTATCATATCATATTAAAAAAATATTAATAACAACATGATATTAAAAAATATTAATAACAACATAATATTAAAAAATATTAATAACCCAATTTCATAATGTTTTAAAATGTTAGTATTTTAATTTTAATATTTTCATCATAAAATTAATTTTATGATATTGGAAATTTATTGATTATATTTTATAATTAGTTAAAAGCAATGATATGGCAATCAATTTACTCTTTTTATGTATGTTAACCAGTATTGGGACAACCATTACTTGTTGCTATATGCAAATGTAGGTTGACTCATTACCACTATTCAAGGAAAACTACACCACCTAAAATAACTTGTTGACTCATCACTTTTGCCAAATGTCGTTCACTTGTTTCCTTATGTACGAGGAAGACTATCATAACTCAATGCGTATTTCAACCAACAACGGGGACAGCCATTACTCATTGCTATTTGACTCATCACCGATATTAAGGAAAACCACCCAACCTGAAATAACTTGTTGACTCATCACTCTTGCCAAATGTCGTTAACTTGTTTCCTTATGTATGAGGAAGACGAGCTCTTAGTCATGCAAAAACAATTTTTGTCATACTCCAAGACCAAACAATTTACTCTTTTTTTTTGTTTGTTAGTTTGTCCGTGACATGTGAGACTAACCTGTGGCTAAGAAACTACGACTCAGGGGCATCTAAGACGTCAAAATCATCGGGGGATCGTACCCGACCTGAGCCACACCAACCCTTAACATGGTTAGATTTTTTGTCCCCGCAAGTTTCGAACCGGTGACTTTAACATCACGGAGTGCTTTAACAACACACTCTGTCACCAACTGTCCTATACCTCGGGGACACCAAACAATTTACTCTTATTTGCATGGGAATTTTCCAAAGAATTAAAAATAAATATAACTTTCTAAATCTATATAAAAATATTAAATTACCACCTATGACTAGAACTATATATTATTAATAGTAATAAATACATGTTTTCATAAAAGGTCATGACATGACTTATCATGTGTATTTATATGCATGTCATTATATCTCATCCCATATCATGAATAATAAATAATAATTATTTTCTCCCTTGTGAATATGTGGATTGTGCCTTGTTATTATGGATGTTTAGGTTAAGTGACCAATAGGTTGGCTTCAAGTGGTATCAAAGTGATATTTTCACTGGCCTATGATCAAGTATATTTTTTTTGGTTGTTCCATTGATTTGTGATCAAGATTATTTTTCCAATGGCATTTTAAAAAAGAAAAAGAAGAAGAAGAAAGAGAAATAAGAGAAAAATAGAAAAATAAGTTCTATAAATAATTCCTAGGCTTTGTGGCCCACATACCAAAAAAAGAAAACGATAAAAAGTTATCCAAGTATTTCTAAAGTGCACGTGAAGAAATACAAGTAAAACAAGATTATGTAGTTGGCAATAAGTAAAGTTAATTGTTATGTGCATGGTACAAAAACATAATTATAAACAGAAGTTTCCAAGTATCTTTAAAAGTGCAAACAAAAAAAATGTCAAGTCAAAGAATGATTCCATACTTGACATAAGTTAATTGTTGCATACAAGGTAAGAGAAGAAAACTAAAAAGGAAATTTTCCAAGTGTTTTAAAGTACACGCGAAGAAGTATCAAATCAATCATATAAATAAGTTGACAACGTAAATGAAGGTTATACAACATATCAAGATTGTTATGATATAAAAAAAGATTAAATCTTTACGTGAGGAAATTTGTGCATGAGGAAAAGACAAGTTTGAGACATTGTGAGAAGTCACTAGGTTAATACAAGTCACATAAGAAGTCACATAAAAGTGAAAAAATGTGAAATATTAAAGTTTACGAGTATATAAGAAGTCAAGTAAAAGTGAGGTGAAATATTAAAATTGATAAGAGATTTTGTGTTAAAGTAAATAAAGGGTAAAAGTACTTACATTATTAAGATATAATCTTAAGAAGATCAAATATTATTATCAAACTTATTTTCCAAATTTCAATTAAAAATGCTATTATAAAAATAATCCCTAAGTTATATAGCGTCCAAGATTAAGTGAAATATTACAAAATTTTGGCGAAAATAAAATGAAATCTAGTAATGACAAAATAAGAAGATTTATTGAAACCACAAAATATTATGATTCAATGCTACTTCAAATCAAAGGGACACTAGCAGAGAAGGATATTAGTATTTCCATCGCTTCCATTGAATGTAATAATTATGTTAGTACCAAATTCGCTAACTAGTTATTCATTCCTCAGTCAAATATAATCGAAAAAACTAGTATTTGGAGACATAAAACAATATGACATAAGTGATTTACAACTGAAAATTGGAGATTATACTTTTGTATCATAATTCACTATTAAATCATTGTAGAGAAATGATGATGAAATAATTCTAGGTTAACCCTGGATGGAAACTTTGGGTACTTTCGTCTTAAACACAAAGAAGAAGTTTTTGACTTTTTCCTATAAGAAGAAGAAGATAACATTATAGGATATTACTTTGGATTCAGATTTAGCAACATCAAAATACCTGAAATACATCTTCAAGGTAGTCCTCCAAGATAATCAAAAGTCAATGCAAAAGATAAAAAAAGAATTTTGTAGAGTTATCGTAGATAAATATGATGAAATTTTTTTGTTTGAGAAATCATAATAAAAATCTACTAACATAAATGAAGAATTTATAGAAAGAGAATAAGACACAACAAAGAGCCCAAAACATGGATAAGGGAACTAACATAGATGCAATCAACGTGGAAAAAAATGATGTTGTTATCAATGAAGTTGTATTAGTGGAAGAGCCTCCAAAAGTTGAAACTGGAAAATAAAGCAACCTCAATAGAAGGGATTGAAACTCAAAATCATAGTGTAATTACTAATAAAGTATTATTAGTGGAAGAGCTTCCAAAAGTTGAGTTCAAGAAACTATTCTGTAATAAAGAAACATCCACACATTTGTTGAAGGTTGATGTAGTGGCCAGTAAGAAAAATAAATCAACAAGCCTAGTAAAAATCCTTACAATTACGCATAACATTTCTAACATAGAATTTTTGAGTGCGTAAATAATTCATTTTCTTCAAATAAGCATATAAATTTCAGCAGAATTTAACATTTAACATTTAACCTACAACA
>ML815128.1:35207-46549 GCA_009831015.1 Picea engelmannii
TATACATCTATTTAAGCAGGGTCGTTAAAGTTGACATACCACTGATCACCAATGATGAAGTCATAGGTCAATTGAAGGGCGTTGTCACACCACTAAATACAAAAATATTAGATATCATCAGGAAAACTCAAGTAAATCATGACAAGACTAAACAAGAGATTAAGAAGGATAATATTATTAGGATACCATATAGATATCCAAATCACCAAATTTGTAGTGTGCAAGAATCAACATACCGATATCCTAAGGTTCCTAACCAGAGTCAATGATGTACTTACATATGTGCTTTGAAGTCAACAATAAACAAGAAATTATCCAGAATATTATCATCAAAGAATTCCAGAAATAATTCACCTTGGATGGATTGATTATTTTTTGATGCGCCAATATTGTTCAAGGCTTAGAAATCCATATCGCCTCGTGTCCTCAACTTTATCTAATTCATGAAAGTTATAAAATAGTGTTCATTCTATCATAAGCGTTTCTCATTCTGTATTCTTGGATGACAATGGAGACTTGTAATATACCTAAAGTATATTACATTTATTATCATGTAATAATAGTTATAAGACAATTATTATGTAATATAGCCATTATAATGTAATAATATTAAGTCATGACAATGATAAGTCTATGTAATAATGATAATTCATGACCTTTTTCAAGAAGATGACTTATCATCCCTACATGTATTTATTTTCACGCCATTGTATCTCATGCCATATCATTAATAATAAATGATAATTATTTTATCCCTTGTGGAATATATGGATTCATCCTTGTTATTATCGATGTTTAGGTGAAGTGACCAATAGGTTGGCTTCATCACTTAGTTGTCTAAAACAATATTAACAATGGTGGCTATGATTCTTATGTCACATAATTGTTGTTTGATTTTTTCAAACTTTTCATATTCATGATGAAGAATAGCTCTTTCCTAGTTAGAATTTAGTTGTCGGTTCTTATCCAAAAGGTTACACTCTTGACTAATCAAGTTAGTTATCAGGTTTGTATGTAGTCAACTCGGTCATCTAGTTTATTTTCTAAGGAAATACTTAGTTCTTGTTGTTATTTTTCTTTACTAGTTTTCCACTCTCTCCCCTCATTTTGTTTCGTTTACTTCAACCTTTTGGTCAACCTAGTCCATCTTTTATTTTTTTCTTTCATGATAGTCTTATATAATTCTTGTATATCTAAATCTGATGCATTTTTAGGGTCAAAGTAAAGGAATAATTCTTACATGTGATATTTAATAATGTAAATAATGCACAAAAGAGTACACACAAAACCAATAATGAAGACAAATAGATAAAATAAGGATGAGGATCTCATTGAATCAGTTGAGATATTTTGAGAAATTATTATGAAGATGGTTGAACCAACTATCTTATTATGACATGTTTGTTATGGTCACCCTGTGCTATCTAAAGGGACCTCATGTATTGTATAGTGAATACAGAGACGTACAATATGCGTGAAATCAATATATTGTGATGTTTAAAGGATTTGTGTGTTCCTATGGTGAAATTTTGTGTGTCAATGATTTTATTGTTGTGTGTGTATTCCCAACATTTGGTATTAGAGCTTCATAGTGTAATCTATGACACATGTCAAAAAAATTGAATATTGATGACAGTTATGGTGTTGGTACTATCTTCTTAAATGGTTTGTGCCTTATGATCAATGCGAGTACTTCAAGGATTTAAATAAAATAAAATTTTATGCATTAAAATCATACCACAATGAATTCACATGAATATGAACACAACAACGAAAAATATTGAAAAGGTCTTTTTGATTTGTTTTAGATGAAAAATTATCTAACAATCATTAATAAAAATTTGGTAGTAAGAAAATATAACATTATTTCAAATATATCCCGTGATGGAAATATGGTTGGAGTGTCGAGTCAAAGCTTGATTGAGGTTATTGTAGTGAGTGAAGTGGAATTGTAGGAAAAAGGTTTCTATAGAACACAAAGAATGAAGATTGTTCATACGAATGGTCCTATGTATGCTATTAATTTTTAGCAGAGATGCATAAAATTTCCCTTCGAAAGATTTAGCAAGAAAAACAACTACAACCTATGTTAAAAAAAGGAAGCCTCGGTCCATGTACAGATTTTATAGACAATTAGTACAATTTTTATTTTCGTTTCAAAGAGATGAACAGGGCAGGTGAAATTGAGTCCACTGTCCCAAATTTTTACAAGCACAAGTGACATATATTGTCATTAAAGCACATGTTTCACTAGCTTTGTCCTCACTTCAACAGTGAAATGAAAACTTATTCATCTTGATTAATGCCAATTTCTTAATCCTCTCCTCTCTTTATATGCATACCTTCATACATTAAATTTTTGTTTAACTCAGGAAAAAATAAACTCACCAATGTCAAGGAGAGAGGGAGGAACACATGTTCCTTGAAGAGGAATCATCAATTGAGCTACAACTCAACATTAAAGGATTGCACAAGAAAAATGCAAGGGAAGATAGAGAGAGGTGGGAGATGACATGTGAGCAAGTTTGGAGAGAGATGAAATAAGTTAATTGAGGTGAGAATCAAGTTGGAAACATTGCCACCTTCCACAATTATATTCAATAAAAAAGGTCATTTAGAGTTTCCCAAGCTATGTTATGTTTTCTTCACATTTAAAGAGTGAGGTTAATATTTCTTTGTAGATATATTAAAAGGACTTAGGTGATCGAGTAAGAACTGACAAAGGAGACATGTTGAAACTGTTGATTCATGGAAAGTATTGTTGGAGATGATTTTGATTTTTGTTTATGGTATATGGTTAGAGGATAATTTTTTTATTGTTTTTATATTTTAAGGTCACGACCAAGCCACACCAAATTGGTGTATGAGACCCCCTTGTTTGTGGGACAAGGGACCCCCCTCCGCCCAACGATTTGACTGGCAAAGTCTACGGAGGTATACATACCCTGCCCCCCTCTGGATTTGAACTTGTGACCTCTTAAGAGGAAACACATGTTCTTAACCATTAGGACCACTATAGTTAGAATACATACTTTTTTCTATAAGTGTAACAACCCTCCGGTTTACTGATCATCAATAAGTAAGCGAATACAACGAAATTAGCATTCTTTTTATAATGATTGTGAAACTTTAACATAAGAAAACTAATTTCGTCAATAATATAAACATGTAAATTAAATAATACATCACCTTTGCACAAAGGAATAAGCAAATTCATTACATCAAGAACTACTTAATTTTCTAACGCTAATTATAATATTCTTTCAAATGTAACAAAAAGGTGTGCATGTATTTTCATCTTTCTTCCTTTCCTAAGGTTGCACAACTAAATTTAAAAACAATAATCATCAATTAATCAATAATTAACTAATACGATGATTGCACAATTTACAGAGTTAAGCTCATCAAGAACGCATATATTCAACAATAAAAATAAATAACTGTTAATTGATTTATTATGATGTTGTGCAATTTGAAAAATTTAACTCATCAAGTAAATTCTTAATTGTCTTACATAATTTCATAAGGAAAACTAGCTAATGACATAATTGATGTAAATATAAAAACAACTATCTAATTTACTTAAGTGGAGCAACTTTATTCTTGTACAAATTTATGTTGTTCAACATTATTTACGAAGGCGTAAGATTCTGTTTAACTATTATTAGTCCCCGTCGTAGGCATAGAGGGACTATAGCGATCGATAAAGCGTTGACTACATATTAGTTTGTCCTTTGACCGGAAATATTTGCACAATACCTATTGTTGGAGCTATGGAATTAAAAGCATATATTTTTATATATTAAAAAATAACATATATGTATTGATCTGATTGGCTAAGAGATTGGAGGTCTTATTGACAGCTTTGCTATTCCCAATGCAGTGTATGGAAACATATCCAAACTTTTTTCTAGTAGACAATATGTTTTAATCATATATTTTTCCTGTATATTGCTTGAAGGTCGATTAATGCTACCATTAGTTCGAATGTTTGTATTAGCATTTTCTGCTACTTGAATATATCTGTCAGTTTTGATATGTACTAAGCATATTGAAATGTTTTCATATCCAAGCTTTGTATATTTCTTGAAATTTATTGACACTTATTCCGAGATGCCTCAATAGGCCTGACAACATAAATGTTTACATGACGCAGCGTTCTCCAACACCCTTGACAGCTTAAATGTTTTCATACTGCGAGGTCCTTAGACAGCCAAAGAGTCTTAAATGTTTATGTAAATACGGTTCTCGGAGTACATGCCAGTTCAATAGCCATTCTATGTTTCATCCTTGTTCTTCCATTGAAGCTACATACATTGTTTACTGGTTCGGTGACTACTTCTTCTTTGATGGTTTGTCGGGTGCTGCCATTGTATGTTTCATCCTCGTAATCGTTGAAGCTAGATACATTGTTTACTGGTTCGGTGAGCAGTTCTTCTTCGATGGTTTCTCGGTTGCTATTTTTTGTTGTTTCACTCGCGATTCGACCCGCGCTTCTGCATTTCATCGTTTCAGAGTAAGTTTCGATGCCATAGTTTCATTTTGTATTCCTTGTTTTCTATTCAGTGTTTGCAGTTTGCAAGTAAGAATGTTTTCTTATTTGTAGTCGCATGTTCCTTGTATGTTTCCGGTTCCTTTTCTTCTTTGGCTGCAGTTTGGTAATCATTGGAGATACATATGTTGTTCACTGGGTCGATGGATTTTGTTGGTTCGTTGGTTCCTGGGTTGCTGGTTCTGTTTGTTTGCCTGGGGTTTGTGCTTTGGGGCCATGGGGGTGTAGTTCGACCTTTTCGTGCTTTCTCGCTGGTTTGGTCCTTGCTGGTTTCTTTTCTTTGATTCGACCTTGCAGGGTTGGGGTGTAGCGACGGTGGTTGGAGCTTTTCTTTTTTCTTTTTTTTTGGATTGTTATTATTTTTTGGGGGCGCTTTACGGTGTTCAACCCCTGTACCCACCAGTCAATCTGTAGTTGTGTTATTTTCCATTTTTGCAGAGGCTGTTATCTATATTTGTGTGAGATTTTCCTGGTGCTCAAGTCCTGCCATGAAAGAAAATAGTTGCATACAAAATTGTTGGAGGATTACATGTGAAGTTACAATATCCATTGTTTTTTTGTTGGGATAAAGCACATGTATGCAACCTACATTTATAGACCATGTATGGTTAGATATGCGAATATGACATGACATGTTCTTTCTCCTCTACATAGACTGGTGTGCGCACGATACAATTTGTGTTGTGCTTGAAATATGATATGTGCAACAAAGATTCTTAAAGATTATATTTTCATGTTTGGAAGCATGTCTGGGTAGTTTTCCACGGAAAACTGAGAACTTGTAACGTGGGCACATCAGTCTATGTAGAGGATAAATAACATGGTTAAAGGGCATATCTGGATGAATTGCCAGGGAAAACCAAAAATCGTTTAGCTGCGGCCCTGCAATTGCGTGATATTTTCTGCCTTGTAATATATTTTGGCCAGGGAAAAAAAAGCTAGACGTTTAGACCCATGGATAGAGAAGAGAAGAGGTTCATGTTTATGCCTTTGTAAACTGTTCGTTGAGTAAGTTTTGCTGTATCTACATATTTCTTGTTCTCCAATGAATACCAGCTTCCATTGATGTACATTGAATTTTGTGGGTTCCCACATTGAAACAAACAGAGTAGCTGGAGAAAAGGAGGGAGTCTTGACTGCATCGACTAAAGAGGATATAGAAAGGTGCATGCTTTATATATGGGCAGGTGAACTTTTATATGGAGAATATGTTGCAAGCCAACTTTTCTCGCAAATGTGACAGCTGCACCAATGGTTCCAATTGGGTAAATGTCGTTGTTCACTGCAAATTGGCTGATTGTTGTGTCCGATACGAAATGATATACTGAGCAAACCGCGAGAACTTTTTCAACAACACTTGTTTCATTGAGCAACATAATTCAATCACAATCACCACGATCGTATACTGTTTACTGTAATATATTGAAATTTGTAATGGATATCCCATTACCTGGAAATATCTTCTCTACATGTTTCTGGACAAGTTGTGTAGGGATAGTTAGTGTAACGATCATCATGGCTTTGTTGTTTGTCATGTCTGCACACATAATGCCTCTAATTTTGTTTTCCTTGTCTAATTAGGTGTTATACACGACCACTATGTCTCCGATGAATAGTTGTCCAGTTCAACGACTATTCAAGCTTGGGTGGTATAAGTTTAGACTTGGTGACATTTTTTTTGAAGAAAAGTAATGTGAATGAGAGTCTATATATATATATATCTTTTTTTTTTTTTTTTGCATAAATGTACAAGTAGATGTACAATTTGGATAAAGTATACATGTTAGAGTTTTGTAACCATATCTCTTAGTCTCTGGACCTTGCACTTTGTTGGGCGTTTCACTTGTACTTGTCGACAATTCTTGTGAACTAAAACACATGTGTTGTAAATGACATAAGCATATTTACCATGGCATAGTTGAATAAATAACCGAGGATATTTGTTTCCTAAACATAGCAAGAACACAATCTGTGAATCTTTACCTTTGGCCTTATCGTTGTGTTGATGCTTGCAATGATTGACTACTCATACCCATGTCACTTGTCCAACTTTTTCTAATGCAAACATGTGTTCATCGAACATGACACCAATTAAATATGCATAAGCATTGTATATTGTTCATAATTGATATGGATGTACATTAAGAACATGCATTGTGTTTGATTTACTATTATTGTTGGTATACCTTTTGGAAAATTGTACTTTATCTTTCTCACCTGTGGCACATAAGGCTTCATCTTCTTGTTCAATTAGTCTGTTTTTTTTCAATGTAGAAATGCATAGAATACAATGGACATGAATCCAAGTTTCTATGTAGGAACACATGTAAAAAATATTGAATAAAATTTTATTTTTTTCAATGTAGCAGAACAAAAAATACAATTGACATGAAGATAAGTTAATATGTAGGAAGATATGTAGTATCTACATATAAAAAAAAATGAGTTGCAAATCAGTAGAATAAATATACACAGAATAAATGAAATACCTTTAGGTAGAAGCATGTACCTTCGTGTGTCTTCTTCTACATTTCTGGTTAAGAGTTCTTTGTCTTGTCCAGTTATTCTGTGTGTTTCAATGAAGGAAAATACAAAATACAATGAAAATGAATGTAAGTTGGTATGTAAGGAAAAACATGGAGTATTTGCATATAATAAACTAGAATCAAAGGAATAGAGTAACATATAGTGTTAGAATCATGTAACTTTGTTTTTCTTGATCCATGTTTGTGTCTATATAGAATTCTTTCTATCCAAAATCTATTACAAACCAGAAAAAACTAAGAATTTGGATGATTCTAGCTAAATAATTTGGTTTTGTGCAACAAGTTAGCCAGATATGCTTTGAGACATGGAAATATGATTTTGTAATATGCTTGATGTATATTTCATAATTCAAGTAAAATACAAATTGTATCATGATCATACCAGTATGTGTCTAAGATAAAGAGACCGTATTTTGAAATGGGCACATTTGACCATACATGGTCAATAAGTGCGTTTTGTACATGGTTTATCTTATCCAAAATAAATCAGAGACTGTAATTGCATATGTAGTTTTTCAATTCTTTTGTTCTGGCACTATTTTGTAGCATGCCAATATTGAAGTCTCTGAGAATGATAATGGTTTTGTTCATATGTAAATGTTGTAATGCATTTGAAACAACATTCAGTATGTTGGGAAATATTGCATGCAGAGCGACATAGAGATTCAATACTGCAATTTCTGATTCATGGAAGATTACTCTTGCCAACACCATCTCAACATTGTTTTCTTCGAAATGCATATGCTCCAAAATTGTTACATGTTTTTTCACTAATATAATCACTCCATGTGTAATGTAACTTGATATGCAATTGTGATTTGGAAATTGCTTGTTTTGCATGCATAATGTCATGTATGTTTCTTGCAAGCACAAAATATTGGATTTCATTGTGTCATAGTCATTGAGTATATCATTCATATGTGCAATGCAATACCTGGTCAATGTTTTCATGTACAATGGAGTCTACATCTATTTGCTGGCACTCAACATATATTACTTGCTTCATCTTTTAAGTTGTGATTTTCAAGATGTTTCTTAGCTATGTTTAGATAATATGCAAATAGAAAAAAAAAAGATAACTATAAGTTCAGAACTGCATACCAATTCCGCTATGTATCCTTCAACCTTTTTCGTTTCAAATTCAATGCTCTGTGGTTTCTATAGCATATGACAAACAAACAAAGCTATAATGAGTACTCAACCATATAGAAGAGATAATGAAAATTAAACAACACTATAATTTTGCTCAGTACAAAGACTGAGTATTTAAGACATAATTTTTGAACTTATTTTAGTTGTGCATCTTATAAGCGTTTCAGTAGCCATTGTATATAGATTTACAATCATATTCATCATTTAATTTCATCCCCACTCTTCACAAATCAACATTAAAAAGATCTGAAATGACTTGTTGATGTCTCCCACTCAGAAAACTCACATAGATGGTATGTGGGATAAACAAAAGAGGATGAATTATGCATTATGGACTTTTACCATAGGAACAAAACCAACACATAACAAAAATTATTAAGGTTTTGATTATCTTAAAAGATGAAGAATATATTATAAGATGTTTCAATTATCTTACAAGATGAAGAAGATATTATAAAATTGGGCACTGAGAAACTCATCCTGAGATAGATTAGTGAATTGTCCATTCAGGTTACAAAGAATCATTTCCACAAGACGAGGTGCATATGTGAAAATGTTGATGGAAGATGCTTTGGAAGACCAAAATTCCAACATAAAACTAACTACTATATGTGGTTTTTCCTCAGAGAATAAAATCTTTCCTTGTCATAACCTGCAAAGAAGGGATGACAAGGTCCTCGTAGATGCTTTCTCCACAATGAAAACTCTGAATTCGTTTGGAAAATCCCTTTGCATTTCCATTTTCCAAAGATATATGGTATGATGTCGAGGAAATGAAAGTGGCCATATGTGATTGGAAGGGGACAACCTGAAAAATGCACTAAACGTATGGTTTCAGGAGCAAAAAGATGAGGAGAACATCCCATTTCCTTTTTGTATGTTAGTATGGCTGTGACAGAGGTGGGTTCTGTATTCAACATTGACATGCAAAGGAAACAAACTTTCTTGTTCAACACTTTTCGAGGATAGAAATACATTCATGTTTCTTTGATCCCAGTAGTCAATGATGTTCTGTAAGAGCATTTTCACTCGGGTATTATTTCTAAATTTTTTTTACATTTATTTTGATTTTAAACACTTCCTAGTATTGAAAATTCTTATCTACAAACTGCAAATAGTAAACAACAAACAACGAATAGGAATGAAACCATGGTACTGGAACTTACTCGTGAATGGGGAATGAAAAAAACGTAGTTCCAATTGCGGGTGCAAAATATCAACCCTCCAAACTACAACAACAGGTTCAACTACAAATGCAGGACACCAACCTTGCAAAGTTGAAGCAAACAAGGGTGCATAATTTCAACCCTGCAAAATGAAAGAACAGGTCGAATTGCGGGTGCATGACTTCAACCTTGAAAAGTTGAAGCAAACAAGAGCAAGCAACAAACAACAAACCGGTGAGCAAGAAACAAGAGGTCCAACTGCAACTACAGGACCTCAACTTTGCAAAGTTGAAGCAAACACCAATAAGAAGCATCCAACTAACCAATGAGCAAGCAACAACCAGTGATCCGGTAATGCCGGTGGAGAACAATATTGCCCAAATTCACTGCAGACAAGATTGTATCAAAAAATCGGAGGAAAATGTATTGTGACAGGCCTGTTAAGTAAACATTTAAGGTTGTCAGGCTTGTTAAGTAAACATTTAAGGTTGTGACTTGTCAGGACTGTTTAAGGGCCTCGCGCTATGTAAACATTTAAAAAATAATGCAGTGTGTCAGGTATGTTTACATACTTAATTAATAATAAAAATGCATGTTTAAGTACTTAATAATAATAATAATAATAATAATAATAATAAAACTGAGTGTGGATGCTCAAAAATTTGGATATCTAAACATTTAAATAAAAATAATAAAAATTCAAAAAGACTATAGATGATCAAAACTTTGGATATGTTAACATTTAAAACATTGGGAATAACGAAGCTGGCAATAAGACTTCGAATCTATTCTCCAATGAGATCATGAAATATAATTTTTTTTATTATATGAAAAATAATGTTTTTAGTTCTCTAGTGTGAACAATAGATATTATGCAAAAATTTATAGTCAAAGGAAAAACTAATATGAAGTCAACGAATTATCGATCGCTATAGTCCCTCTATGCCTTCGGCAGAGACTAATAAGGTTTTAATAAAAAAATTAAGTATAATATAGTATTATTATGTTCCAAGTTTTTGTTATGTATGACTAAAATACTTTTACAGTTTTTGTATATTTGGGTGAGTGCAAGTTAATTATGGTCTCTCATGACACATGACAATGTAAACATGGAAAAAAAACAAATTGTTAACTTAGTGGGATTATTCAAGGTACTTTTACAATGAATTTGAATATGGTGTAATAAGTTGAAACGTAGGAAATTGAATTAGCTTTCCAAATATACAACTTTTATTCATAGAAATTGTGAATAACTATGTGAAATTTGATTTTTTATAACGGTGATATGTTATTTTTCTAGCAAAATATCAAGTATATGTCTTTGTTCATGGAGGTGTTGAGTACCTTAACGATGGAATCTCATTCTAACAACTTGTATAATTGTATATAACCTGTTGTTCTAGTGCGGTATATTTTTTGGAAATTTCTAATATTAATTTTGTATTTTTTTTAAATTATGAAAGTGAATATAACCTTGAAATTACAATGCCTTTTGTTTGTGTAGGATAAGAGGGTCTTAACATGATGAAAATAATTTTCCTCTTCTTTTAGATCGTAGATATCAGTCTCCTCTCGTGCGGCATATAACTCATTTTAGAAATTGTTAAGCTGACAAAAAATTATAGCAGAAATAAGAGAGGTATGTATTCTAGGATTTTAATATATGCAAAGACAAAAATGGATTAAAAATAGTAAACAATATTAATTAAAAAAAAAAACTCTATATTTGGAATTTGCATAGCCGACTCTATCTATGTTTGTAGTTTCGTCAACAAATTAATTATGTAACCTATATAAAAATAATGTCAAAAACATAGATATAGAGAGGTATTCACAGAAATGGAGGTTTTTATCAATTTGCAGACCGAACCACTAGGTTTTTCATCCCGAACCTAGATTCGAGGAAACCAAGTCAACATACATGTA